>KZ505663.1:1261700-1329607 GCA_002844005.1 Limosa lapponica baueri | reverse complement strand
AAGCTGGTGAGGGGTCTGGAGAATAAGTCTTATGAGGAGAGGCTGAGGGAGCTGGGGGTGTTCAGTCTAGAGGAGAGGAGGCTGAGGGGAGACCTTGTTGCTCCCTACAACTACCTGAAAGGAGGTTGTAGTGAGGTGGAGGGTCGGTCTCTTCTCCCAGGTCACAGGTGACAGGACAAGAGGAAATGGCCTCAAGTTGCACCAGGGGAGGTTCAGATTGGATATTAGGAGAAAATTTTACACTGAAAGGGTTATTAAGCATTGGAGTGGGCTGCCCAGGGAAGTGGTTGAGGCACCATCCCTGGAGGTTTTCAAAAGACGGGTTGACATAGAGCTCAGTGACATGGTTTAGTGATGGGGTTTTTTTATCAGAGTTAGTCTGATGGTTGGACTACATGATCTTAAAGGTCCCTTCCAAACTCGACTATTCTGTGATTCTATAATATTCCCGTCGAGCACTGCCAACGCGCCAGGAAGCCTCCCTGCCTGTCAAACTACTGAATATTTGACCCACGTTTACCAGTGAGCGCTGAAAGGTAGTCCAAGCCAGTGCTCAAAAAAAATCCAGCCAGATTACTTATTAAGATGTTTTTTATAGTATTGAGGGGGAAAAAAGGAGCCTGTCTGTAAAGCTTTTACTCAGGCCTCATCCCCTCATAGGTTTTGTACTGGTACGACTATTTCCATCAGAGGTGTGATATTCTTTACTGAAATAGATAAACCAGTTTAACCACTAGTTGGGGGACACTGTTGTACTGGCACAAAGATGTTTTATACCAGTGCAGCTTATTCACCTTCTTATATGGAAATAGAAATTTCAGCATAAATAAGCATCTTTATACTGGTATAGCTGTTTCTACCCTAGGGAAATTATACCAGTTTTACTATACCAGTATAGTTACAATTTTGTGTGTGGCCAAGCCTTCACAGTGGTACGCCTTCTGTGCAGAAAAGCCCTCATGGTGACCAGTGCCTCGCTGTGCCAAAAAGCTGCAGAAAGTCAATGAGATTATTCAGGTATTAGTTATTCTTCTGGATCGGGCTATCAAAATCTGGAGGAGGAGGAGGAAGGGTCCTTTCGTTTACTTTTGTTGGCTGGTAAAATAGTCTGTGTACCTGGCATTGACTGGCAATGGATTTGCTGGTATCTAGAGGCAGCAGACAGATAATATGAGAGTCAATTTTTTGTAACACATTACGAAAGGAAGAGTTACTCTTACAGTGTCTGCCTAAATTAGTTTTACCAAAGAAGAATAAAGCTTTGGTAGCAGCTTGGGTGTCACTGAGTATCTCTCTGTTTTGGAAATGAGCATCCTTCCCTTGCTCACACATGGGTATCTCCAAATTGCCTCAGCACCATTTACAAGCAGCAAGTTATTATCTTGTGAAAGAATAGCCTATTCAGTTGTCATCGCTCATAGACAGTACATGCTAAGCAAAAGAAGGAGAAATAGTGAGGGTAGTCAGGAGTTATGCGAAGCTTTTCACCTTAAAATGCCTAGCAAACTCTGGTTATATTTAAACTCATGTCACTAGAGTATGTATGTGCGAGTCTATCTGTGTGGGTGCTCTGTCCTTTTTTCTATGCTCTACATAAACATCCAAGGAAGATACACAACACTCAACAGGTCAGTGTATGTAACAGAAAAATGAGTGAACTGTGCATAGCAGTGGTTGGAAAACAGTGGACCTCCTGCCCTCAGGACTCCTGTGGGAGACAAGGGAAGGACATTGTCTCACAGCCTCTACTTGCACTGAAAAATGGAGTTAGCCATGTCATTTATGTGCTAAGAAAGGTAACTTGAAGAATGGGGTGGAAATGACTTTTAAATACCTGCTGACAGTATGATTACTTATGGTATTATTGATAGAGTATGCAAGTTGGTGACCCAAGTCCTTTCCCGCTATATACAAATTCACAGTTTTCCTCTCTTTGCCTTTAATAATTCAGAGGTCGTTTTGGCAGTGTGAAAAAAAAAAAAAGAGAGATTAATTTACCTGCTGTCCTGATGGCCATTATGAGAAAATCACAAAGTCAGAGCGGTGTCTTGATTTTTATGACTGAAGTCTTCTGCAGACATGAGTCTATTATTCAGTTGCAGAGCTCTGTGGCCCTTGAAGCCAAGTTGCAGGGGTGAAGGTCACTGCTTTGCCAGTAACCACATTGCCATTACATGAAGTTTTAATCAGCAAATACTGGGCAAATGTAGCTCTGGTACTGTACTGTTAAATATAATGACATTTGCCCAACAGATGACTGAGGGTCCTTGTGGTTAAATCAGCTCTGCCTATTTACCTTTCAGCTGCAGCTTAAACACATGAAATGTGCCGTAATCCAGCTTTTCCCACATCAGAGGCTTGAAGAAACCGCTTTCCTGTAGCATTGCATATAAAAAGGTAACGTTTCTTCATTTGCCTCACATATCAAAATTCAAGGCAATCAGTCATTCATTCTACATCATAAATAATACATGTACCCAACCAAACACAAAAGGCTGTAGTTCTGTCTGCTTTCCCTCCACACTTTAATAAGATCATCTGAATTTCAAGATGAAATGTGCAGTCTCATATTTAAATCATTAGGTCCCTGTGTGGTATTTCATCTCATTTTTGCAAGGTCAGGGTAGCCAACATGGTCAAAGAAAGAAAGAAAGATAAATACTTCATCAGCAGAACAAATGTAACTGGTTCATGTTGAAGAGGAAATACGTTACCCATAGAGGGTGAAGACATGCCAGAGATTTGTGAGGGAGCTGTAAATCAGTGGTTTCAGACCAGGGTGAGGTGCACCTCCCCTGTGGTATAGTGTCCCACAGTAATGAGCCCTCAGTGCCTCTGTTGGCCCTTTCCCGGGTTTCAGTGTGTTTTGCTGAAAGGGTAGCAGTCCGACTTCCAAAATGCATGTGGCAATTTTTGGGAAACTGGAACAGTCACCCAAAGGAAACAAAATTTTACAATCTCAGTATGTGGCCAGGATCTAAAACCTCCTGGTCTCTGAGCAGTTTCTGGCCATGATTCCCTCTTTGGAACAGGGGATGGTCCTGGGACATTTTTGTTTCCTCACAGACTTCCTCTGTGACCCTGGACAAGTCACTTCATTCTTGCATACCCCAGTTTCCAGTCCTTTGTTTGCACAGGATATCCCCTCCGCTGGCCTCCCCTGTCCCGACTGCTTCAAAAGAAACCTGGCAGAGGAGGCACCTGGACTGCTGTGTATTTGTTAAGCACTGGGGAGATCCAAGTCCCGGGGAGCACTTGGGATCCTCCTAACGTATTCCTATTATAATAAGACAATTCATTTAACCCATCTATGCTAGCTTCCCTGGATGTGAAACTGCAGATATTTATGGTGGGTTGCTGACTCATAAAGCTGTTGTGGGTCGTGTTTGTGAGGCACTTCGTTGATTAAAGGTGCTAAGTTGTCTTTACTGCCAGAAGATCTCAGCAAGTGGTTGTATAAATCCATTGGGCACAGGAGTATCTTAAGTAAATGCCGCAACTCTTATTAGCTTTAGCACAAGCAGGAGCAGGACCTCAATCATAAGCACCTTCCAAAAAAGTGAGACAAAAATTTGGCAGGCAAAGTGCAATATATTCTCATGTCATCTTTATATAACCATTTAGCCAAAAAGACAAGGTCACCTATAAATCCAGATAGGCCAGACAACTGAACTCTAAAGCTAGTTTACAGAAAAGGTTTCCAAAGCTCATGTGGTCTTGTATGATATTAAAAATAGATAAAAATGTAACCTTGGGTAATACCAGGACCACTCTCAGCAGTGACAGTTTAAGCACAGAATAGCTGCAGAAGCACATGATTAAAGCATGTGGAATGGGTAACACCAGCAGAAGTGTCATGCCTTGGCCCCTAGTTACACCCACAGTAAATTCTGCTCAGCTACTTAAGTCTTCTATGATTCCCCAAGCTCGTGTCCCTCTTCTGTGATGCCCCTTACGGGACCTCTCAGGAAGCAGAGAGATCAGAAATAGAGGACCTTTAAGGGGAGATAATTAGGCTGTGTTAGAGGACTACTGACTGCAACCTCAAGACATCTTTAACCTGAGTAAGCTCGATCAGTAATAGTCCCGTTTGGGCTAGTTGTGTTCTTTGGGACAGGTTGCTTGTCCCACCATGTCAAGCTACTCTAGGCACCCACTGCCACAGTGCTGAGCTGTGGTACGATGTGCTTTGCTCCCACCATCTCGCAGGCAGCCCCATTTCCAGCTGTGATGCTGGAGGCAGGAGCAGACCTCAGCAGCTGGGACAGAGCTCATGGCGTCACTGCTTAGGGAAGAGGCCAGAGATGTTCAGAATTTCATGTCTCCTCCCAGCCAGCACAGCCAGACCACGGTGGTCAACAGACCGCTGACCACAGAGCAGTCACTGGCCCACGCTGGAGATTATTCATGAGAGGAATAGATTGTTTCCCCCTCCAATTATCTTTTTATTGCTGAGAGAAAAAAGAAACAAAAATCCTTTAATAATGTGGTTTTTTAAGTCCATGGGTTCAAGATAAACTGGCAGGCGTAAGAAAAAAAATGTCCATGGAGGTCAAAGTGAAGAATTATGACTATTCAAAACACCACCTATTCTTTCCTGCTGCTTTTCCTCTCTTCTCTAAGCTGCTGAAACAAAATAGGCTGACAGACATGTTCCTGAACAACTCTTTGTACATGACATATCTAGAAATTGAAATAAATACGTAGAATGAGTTGTATTGAATGCCTTATATCTAAATTAATCACAACCCAGATGGAATGGGGAAGATGTTACACACTCACAAACACACACAGTCCAGAGTCATACCTTCTGAAGCAGATTAAAAAGGAAACCTGTAAGTGATGGATGAAAACATAAGAGTCCTCTCTACATTTGTTTAAGTATGCATCCTCTGCAGTGCTTATCTGAACCCTGAGCTCTTAGAGGTGCTGATAAGCAAGACAGACCTATTAAAGCCTCGTTTGAAAATCTCCAGAATGTGCTACCAGCTGAAACCCTGCTGTCCCCAGAGATCCCAGGCTCATGCAGAAGAATTAGCAATGTCTAAAACAGCATGGTGTGTTGCTTCCCTGTGCTCACCCTTTCCAGCCTTACCCCCCGTAACCAGTGGGAGTCCACAGCTCCCCTCTCTCCTCTGCGAATACTGCTTAAGCATCAATAAATATTTTCTTGTCTTCAGAGCTTGACTCCTAGCCCAACTTCATCCCTGGGTCTTGTGCCACACATTTTAAGCTGAGGACTGAAGATTTCCTTAGAAACTCCCTCCCCAGGCTTCCTGGCTTTTCCTAGCAGCAACCAGGTCAGCTGCCCGGATAGCCCTGGCTCCTGCTGGAAAACGGTTGAATGAGCCTGGCTTTCTTCCTCAAGGAGGTGGCAGGTCTTTCCAGCTGCCTGGATGGCTCAGGCTTCCTAGAGGGATTTTTCTGATGCTCAGGCAAGTCCTATGGAGGGAAGGAGGAACCACAAACAGAGCAAGGCCGGGGAGCCACCTGGTGCAGTGTGTCTCCTGGTGTGTGGTGGGACCTTTCAGGGTGGTCTCAGAGCTGCTTTTGCTGTCCTTCATTGGGTGGATTCACTGCTGATGGCTTTACTTGCATTATACACACACAATCCTAGAGCCAGCTGGGATCTGGGCCAGTTTCTGCAGTAATTATGGTCCTAAGGGGTCATTTGACAGGAGACAGTCAAAGGGGCATAGTAAGGACCTGCTCATACTTGGTCTCATCTAACCACAGTCCCAGTAGCTGGGGTTTAGTGAAGGGATGGCCACAAATGCTTCTGGTGACCTGGGGCTTCCCTGCTCTCCTACCCCACCATAGGGTAATTAATTAAAGCCCCACCATGACTTGCTTGCCTCACAAAGCAGCTCCCCTGAGAGTGTAAGTCTTGCCTTCAGACCCTAGACAGAAGTTTTGCCAGTGACACAGGTCGCATTTTGCTCCAGCTGTATATGGATGGTCTATGAACTGTCATTGCCCTTTGCCAGGTCTTGCCTATGTGGTTGTCAATAGCTTGTGGCCTTCCAAAAGCAAAATTTCCCATCAGGATACAGAGCTGGAAAGGGTCTTTTTGCTCTCCTGCTGCAAGCCATGCTTACTGTTATCCCATTCACAGATCATCACTTTCCTAATACTAAGGTTTACAGCCTTAAGAGCCACAGAAAGGCTTTTCAGTCCATCCTTCCCTTGTTTAAGCCTAGTCAACATGGGCTCATGGGCAGTTCATATCTCTTCTGCCCTTTGGAACTGTTGGAGAAATGCTGCAACACTTGCGAGCTGAAAAAAAAAAAAAGGGCTAAACATTGACATTCATTGACTCCATCGTCAACCACAGTGAGCTCCCAGGTGTGGCCCTGCCTCTCCTCTACAAGTTCAAACCTTATCCCTATGGCAGGCAGCCGCTACAGCAGGACTGAAGGGGTGTTTTCACCCTTACGCCGAGATCTGAGCTCGCTTGCAGCCGTGTAGCTGAAGAGCGTATTTGCGCAGCAGAATAGCTGGTAGCTATTGTGGTAGAAATGGGCTCTGTAGTCTGCTCAGCCTTACAGGTAAGTACCTGCCTGCTTAACAAGCTGTTGTTTTGGAGCAATTTTTAGGATCATCTTGTATTACAATAGGCCAGGCTTAAAAGCTTTGATGTCTCTGTGATAGAAACTTCTGCTCAAGACAGTTTTTTTCCCTCCGTTATTATTCTAAAGTGCATGAAGAAGTCCTAAAAGGCATGCTTAATTTTTTTGACCTGTAAGGTGATTTTACAATAGCCTTGTTCATGCCTGCTGAGAGGACAATTGAAGTGGATTGGGAGCTTTCTCCACCATTTGCTGAAGAGGCAAGGTCATGTATTTTTTAAAAAAGCTTCTCTCTCAACTGCTGGGAGTTCAGTGCCTATAAACAAAGAGCTGGGAACGGTTGGGTTCACCTGCAGGATTGCATTGCTAGTGGTAGTGATACTCCACAGGCTCTCCTGCTACAGGGCACAGGTGGTTGGTGTTCCCCAAGTCCTTAGTGCTCACATCAAGTAACTCAGCAAGAAGCGTGCCTGAAAGTCTGAGCTGGAAGAAGAAAAAAAAAAAAAGAGAGAGAAACAACCTGTATTACTGAGCTAAAATTTAAAGAAAATACACAAACAACTTTCCTATCTTTTGTGAGATGAGAGAAACAGGCAGGCAGGTAGACTGGACTTTTTGTTATAGTTCTCTTTAAGGCCTTAAAGGAGATGAATAAAAGGCACAATTTCATATTTTTCTTTCTTTTCTAAGTATACTGAATAGAATAAGTAGTTTCATCTGATTAAAAAAGAAAAATCCTGACAGAAGGGGAAAAGATGTATCATTTTCTGAGGGAATGCTCCCTGCTGGTTTTTTTAGCCCCCACACTAGGCTGTAAGCCTTTGGACATGATAAACTCTGTGACCTCCTCGTCGGAATTAAAGGTGATTTGATTTTTTTTCTTCCCCTTTTTTTTTCCTTACTGCTCCAAGCGATATGAAGCTTAGCTGGAGACATTAAAGGACGTTAAATTACTTGGTTACCAGACCTCACTTTCCTTCTTAGGAGGACTGCTGCTCTTTTTTTTTTCAGCTTGATAATTTGTTGCTGCTGTCTGGAGAAAGGTCAAGCTTGCTCACATTGTACAGCATTTCTTTTAGATTTCTGGGTATTTTCTTTGATGGGGAAACTCGGGCCTGTCACCCTCCATTGCTGTGCAGGTTCTATCTTGCACTGTATATTGGAAAAACTTCTCAGTTACATTAATAGGATTGAAGTCCATTTGTAGAGGAAAATTGCTCTGTAGAGCGTTTGCAGAGGTGATTGCTGTATCAAATAGAGATGACATCTTAATTGCTGGGTGCAGACAAATCCTCTCCTTCCAGAGTAAAGGCAGCCCCTGCTGAGTCAGCATTCGTAGCCTTCCTGGCCTGGCCTGAACACAACAGCCTGAACTTCTCTCTCAAATATACTTCATCAATTATACATATAATACTGGCTAAGTTAAAGCATGAGCTCTTTCTAGGTGGAGGGAGCCGTGTGATAGCTTGGGTCCTTTCCTTCTAACACTGAATAAGGAATTGTATTAGGAGGAAGAAAACTGTGGTACCCCCAAACTTGCTGTTTCCCTGCAGCACTGTAGCACCAGAGCTGTCCTGGCTTTTTTCTAGCTATCCTTCATTACACTTCTTTGTAACTCATATCTTCAAGACATGCTTTTTAACATATCTTCAGTGTGCTCCATTCATGGCCACGCTGGTTACAGCACGGGAATTCTTGGAGCATGGTGAGGTCTTTCCACAAGCTTTTGCATCACCCCAGCAAAGCCCTGACAGCTTGTTCTGTCGCCCACCTTGTCCACACAGCACAGCAGCCCATCACTCCATGAAGCAGCTCTGCACGAGGAACACTGCCTCCTGCAAAGCCCCAGTGTCCACAGCCGTCTTGCTGGCTCCTCTTACAGAGATATGCTGCTAGCTCTACAGCTAGCTGTAGTTTAGAAAGGCAGAGACAGCAAGGTTATTTCTCAGGAGAGCTCGAGGAAGAGGCAGAGACATGAACAACTACCCTGTATATGGGATCAGGAGCTTACACCCAGGTCTGGGGAGGAAGTACATCCTGGGCCAGAAGCAGATGAGCACTTTTACCCCACCAGATGACTCTACATCTGTGATACCAAGCCATGGTATCAACCAAATTGTTCTGGACATTATCATCAATGAAAACCTCTTTAGCCTTACATCTTCTAAGCCACCCTCAGCTGGTCATTCTCTGCAACATTCTGGATGCCAGTACTTCCCATGGGAGGCCTAGTGTGCCCAGCTGTGTATGGGCCAGGGGTACGACACAGGTCTTCCACCAGTGTCTCCTGGGGTCCTGCAATTACTGCTTTGAAGAATGTCATCTGCTGTACCCTACACTCCCACTGATCAGCGCAGGCTTCTCCCCTACTCCAGGTGTCTCAGTACCCACCTCCACAGTAGCTCAGGTGCAAGCTATAATGTGGCTGAAGGCCAGCTGATGCTGTTGACAGGGCCAGCGAGTTGGGCAGTGCAGCCAGGGTTGCCATGGCTTGCTGTGCATTTTCCAGCCTGGTTTGGCACCATGGGATGCCCTATTATTCCCATGGCTTTGGGGAGATCACAGGATCCAGAAAGGGCTTTTCCCAACCTGACACTAATTTTCAACATAGATTGATCCTAGGAGGTGTGATCCTATGAGGGAAGAGCTGGGTAACCATGAGCCTCCTCTTGTTCCTCCATCCTGCCTCCAGATACCACATCACTTCTTACGAGCCATGGCACTGATTGGTATAAGGTATATTGACCCTTTCTTTCACCTCCTTCACACAATGTCCCCCATCCTCCTCCCTTTCCCACCTCAGCAGCCTGTGTCTGCTCCAGCTCTAACAACTTGCATTGGTTCATCCCTGCTAGGCAAGCCAGCAGAGATCTTGCCCTGTCCATCAGTAAAACCGCCTGGCTTTTTTCTGGAGTCTCTGGCACTTAGCTGCAATGAAAGGCAGGCTTGTCAAATGCCAGGGGCTTTTGCCGCTTCTGTTCCCCTGATATTCAAGGGAAAACGCTTACCCCTAAGTGACCTCAGGGACACGCTCTCTTGCAAATCCACAACTCCTGCCACACACACACATGTGCAAACACAGGTGCCATGCCCCTGATACAGCCACCCTTGGCTCACTGTCCTCCCCCTCCATATGAGCCCTGGGGCCTGACACAGGGGTCTGTCCTTGAGTCCACCCGTGTCACTGCTCCTGCCCATGGCTGCCCTGGCAGCTGGGTCACCTTTCACCAGCGCGCCCCAACTCCTCCCATCCCACTTTCCCCTAGGATTGCTGGACTGGGATTTCCAGTGACTTTGGCTGAATACTGGTACTTCTTGCATGATTCAATCATATCAGGACAACACTTGAGCTTCTGAAACGAGATTGAGAGGTACATTTTATCTCACCAGCCCAAGTAACTAAAAAGTACATTGGGTTATTCTCCTAAATTAATGAGCTTAATTTTAACCTCTGCTATTTTAAAAGTATGTATTTTAGGTTCTCTGTTCCTTTTCTAGTTTTTGGAGTCCTTTCAGTGCAATCAGGATGACTCAGAACTACTGTTTCAAAAATGAAAGTTGGGTTCAAAATGGTATCACTATACCCAGGTGATGGGCTGAGAACAGAAAAGGAAAAAAAAAACAACCCACAACACAAAACTCATTATAAGATCCTGAGCTGTCAAAATCAAATACTTCAAGCTAATTAGAAGACCAGACATGTCTAGCCCAAATGGATGTTTGATTTACTGCATACCATCACAAATATATACTCATGGGTTGTTTAATCACTGCTTCTGAAGCAAAGTAGAGACAGTAGTAACTGCAGGCAGGCATAGTGCGTGTTGCGGATAGGTGTGGAGGTGGGATGCGGATGGAGGTGGGGTGTGGATGGTATGGAGATGGGAGAGGAATGGGGATCTGGGAAAGGGGAGAGAGGTGGGGAGGGGGAAGAGGGTGGGGACCTCTTTCTCTTTGTTGATTTTGAACAGAGAAGCCACTGGGAAACACAATGGGAGTCAGGAAGTCTTATTCCTGTCACCTTTCAGTGACATTTCGTGCATCTTTAGTAACCAAATGACCATAGGGCCAAGCTCTTTGCAGCTCTCCATGCTAAGGAGCGAGGCAGGGTAGTCACACTGGAGTTCCCTTTCGTGAAACATCTGCCTAGGCTTACTGGTGGGATCTCAAAGTTTGCAAGCAGCAATGGAAGAAGTAACCACACAAGAAACACAGCATTCTATGGCATTTGCGTCTGCTTGGTTTTAATCCCAGTTCTGCTTTCCTGCCCCTTCCTCAAGTCCATGAAGAGCAGAGGGATGCTCTGGCATAGGTGAGGCATTTCTGCATCAGGAGGAGGTTGGAGACAGGGGCAGGGGCTGGGCTTGCAGTGTGGGAGAGGGCTTGGGGTCAGGCCCAGGGGCTAAATGAAGTAGGAAGAAGGTTTTCCACCCCCCAGGACAGTTAAATGAGAAATTACATGCCCATGCAAGCTGAGGAAGGCTGGAATGATGGTGGGCTGGGACTGGACTGGGAAGGTGAGCCCCAGCCTCAAGTGAGCCCCCCTTTCTCCCCTTGGGAAATCCAGGGAGGAGTCAGAGAAGGGACAGGCAGTTTTGGCAATGGATCTATGTGGCACCAGCCCCCTGTGCCTTGCGGGGAAGCAGAGAGGACCCCTGACAAGAGGGGGGCAGTGGGATAGCTGGTGGGAAGCAGTGGGAGGGGAGCAGCTTCAGCGAGCGGCATGGGAGGGAGGAAAGCCCCAGCGAAGCACTATTTTCAGTCCATACTGTCAGGCAGGAACTCTACAGGGACAATATATTTCTCCATCGTGACAGCTCTGGCAGACAATGCAAGTGTGGCTGCTCCAAAGCCCTGCTCAGGGGCTCACTTCCTAATTAGGAAGAGAATTTAAGAAGAATTCTGGAATTTTTGTTGCTGTTTACCAACACCCTGGTGGCCACTTTCCCAGGGCAAAGCAATTCTGCAACCTGGAGACCTTCGGTAAGAACCTGCCAGTGGAAGGCTGATGGAGAAAATGTTGGTGGCACAAATCGTCACACAAAAGCTCTGTTTGCATACAAAGGGATGCACAGGCTGGAACTCACAAAGGAGACAACCAACCAACGGTTTTTGAAGATGTATTTAAAGTAGTATAATGAACTTTATAGAGGAAATGGCCATACTCAGAGTTCAGAAACAGGAGAGACTCAAGCAAATTAGGAGGCAAATGTAGGTAAAATACAGTTCTTTTAAGGAAGGTGCTCTATTTACAACCAATAATTAGCTGGTGGAACTTACTGCCCCAGCTGCTATTATTGAGGTTGGCAAAGAAATAAGATTTAAAAAGGCCCATGAATAATACAAACACCAAGCGTTGCACTGAGTAGAATAACAAATTACAAGGGATATAAATCACCATGCTCTAGATCATAAATAACAATAAATTGCCCAGTGATTAGAAAGCAACTTTTGCTAGGGGCAGGTTCCTTAGTAATTGCTCATCTTAGCACTTCTTGCCCTTTTTTTTCTCTGAGCATGTGGTGCCGGCCACTGCCTTAACAAGAGAAATGGGTTTAGATTGCAAGCAAGCATTTTCTGTGTATGGTGTATTTTAGTGAAGAAATTCAGCTTCTTCTCTTAGATAAGAACTATTTAAGAGGGAGTTTTCCTTGCAGAAACACTACAATAGCAGCTGAAAACCTGCAGTATGCTATTGTAACCCATAACATTGGGAAAAAGCTTAAAATAAATACATTTTGAATTATTTCAATATTTTTAGCTGTCCTAGGTTAATTCCTAGCTTTTGTCATTATGTTGTTTGTTTGGGGCTTTTTTAAAAAAGTCACAAAACAATTTCAAGATAAACACTGTGCTTAGACTATTGTATTTTTGTGGCACCTGCTTTTGGCTGCTCTGTCAGACAAACTGATTTACAGATTGGATAAATGCATGTTGCTTCAGTTGACACACCAGAAAGCCCAGGTTCAAGCTATTTAGATTCCAGCTCCTTGCTAATAGAGATTAATACAGTTCTCTGAGTTAACATTTAATTTCTGGGCTGCCAAAAAGAGCATAATTTGAAGCAGCTAAGAGACAGTCGTGGAGCTGAGCTGGGTACAAATTGAATCAGGGCTTTCAGAGCGCCTCTCGCTGAAGCATTGCTCCCTGGCTTGATTCCTAGCAGGATGCAGGGCAATGTTACTGGCACAGGCGCTCTACAAAGACATTTTGTTCTGCCTCCCCATCCTGAGGTTTTCCATATGCTTTCTCCACACTCAGTAATTAAGGGAGGGAGAGGGGGGGTGCCCAGGTGGCACCACCTCGCTGCCCTGAGGATGAGGAACGTGTTCTCGGGTCAGAGGTTTTGTAGCTTAGGTGTGTCTGTATATACGAGCAACTATTCCGGTACCGCTCAGCTCTGCAGGGCATCTCTATGGGGTTTTTGGCCTTTCAGAATGCATAGACCTCAGTCCTTCATATTAATATTTTGTTTCTTATAGTCATTCATTACCGTCTTCATCTTCATCAATCAAGGCAATTGCATTACTTTTCTATCTCCCCTCACCCCAGCACAACTCAAAATGCAACTTTTCACCTTTTGGAGTACCTCTAACCCTTTCCTCAAGCTCAGCTTGCCACCAGAGCAGGGCACAGCTGGCTGAAGCCAAGCTTCGTCACCTCCCCTTCACTGGGCAGCCAAATTGTTGGTACAGTGAAAACCAGACTCCTGCATGACACCAAAGCTGCTCCTAAACTGTCTGCCTGTTCTCTCTATGGGAAAGCATGATCAGTCCTGCCCCAGAGAGAGAGAGACTAATAATACAGTCTCCTCCATTTTGGACCAGCTGCTTTCCTAAAATTAAGTGCACTGGAGTGCCTGGCGTTTCTTCTGAGAAAGTGTTTATAAATGTTAGGCGAGGACTTTACACCACCGGTTATCAATTTGCAGGATGTGCTAATAAGGCAATGCTCAACAGACCACATACATCACTTGTAGTGCACAAGCAAAACTGGTGGCAACATTCATCTCCTCAGAGGGAAAAAAGTGACCTGGTGGGTTTAGATTCGGATAGCAAAGAAACTAGAAAAGATGTACTTACACTAAAGACAGCCTGCATCTTAACTCTGTACTGAGGACATGATTTTCAGCTTTTCCATAGCTTTTTTCATACCTGCCCTATTTTTCATACACAACACACACGCGCACACATATTTGCTGTTTGGAAAGGTGGGATAGTCACGATCCTTTAATGACTTTTTGCAGTTCGGGCCAATGCGGTACAGTAGTCTCCTAGAACAACCCTGGCCAAAGTCAGCAGCTGGCTCCTGAGGTCTCGGTGGGAAGGGGACGCACAGAGGAACGGTTGTACTCATGCACGGTGATCTCCCGGTGCCACCTTATGAATGGACGATGTGCGGCCACCTAGTATTTACCTGTGAACCCAAATGTTAGCAAGAGGCTTTGGTTTGTTTTACGCAACGTTTCTGTCTCACCACAGGGCACTTATCAGCATTTACTTGATTATTTGGTGTCAAATAATGGTGTCAAATGGTTCTGCTAACTTTATTCAGCTGGGCTCTTCTCAGGGAAGGCCGGCTGTTCCCATCCACTGAGTCCTTGATGGAGCAGTTACGTCAGCATGATCCTTTTTCTGGGACTCCAGATAGCGGGAAAGTAGATGAAAAATAATAGAGCCTTGAGACCAAAGGGACAAGACGATTATCGAAGTTAATGATGTCTTGGATTGAATCGACACAATTTCAGCAGATCAGAGGAGGAATTTATGGTACTTGGGAATGAGACTCTGCGCCCACACAGACAACTGGGCATTCCTCCCACAACGAGATTATTTGGCCTGTTGCGTGTAGCACGTAAATCCGTGGCTGGTTTTCTGTGCGAGGAATCCCACACAGGTCCTAAAAGGATTGTGGCGATCATTTCCCTGGCCATCCCCTCATCTTCCCAGATCTTCAGCTTTCAGCAGCCCTGGGAAAGTGTGGGTAGCTGCAGGGTGCCCCCGTGCCTACCTGTGCCAGCGTGCACGGGCACATGGGAGAAGGTGTGTGTAGAGGGTGCAGAGGTTCTGTCTCAAAAGCTTCTTGGAGCCTCTTCCCCTCCTCTGCCACTGCTTTTCGCTGCAGCTCGAGAAAATCTGCCTTTTCACTGTTGGCTGAAAGTTATTGGGAATATCGTAGCATTGATTGTGAAAAGAAACCTTTCCCATCTGGCACAGCCAACTAACTTAGAGCACATAGAGAGACAAAACACTATCCACGGATCAAGTAAAGGCGATGGTTTGAAATTATAGAATTAATACTTTTTTTCCCTGTTTTTTAAATGGGTTTTTCTCCACGACAGAATCGTGTTGGAAAAAGACTTGCTTCAGCTATTGATTGCAAACAGATTACCCAAAATAGCTCGGTTGTTTGTTTGTTTGCAGACAGAATCTTGTTCTTCCCCCAGAGAATAGGTAAACTGGAAAACGGCTCACGATGACTATTTGCTCATCCTCATTTAAGGCCTGTAATTGATATGCTAAATGACGTGATATGTTCCTATTCCCTTGGTGTTGTGATTGGATGACTGGATCTCTTTTAAACAGAAGAATAATGAAATAATGACTAGTGAATAATATATTCTTGTTTGCATGCTAATACTCTGCTGAATATCAGGTGCAGTATAAAAAGTGGCTATTCCCCAAACAATTTGCTCAAACAAAACCCTTGTTCTGAATTCAAACACTGTTTCTGCCATATCCAGTCATCTGTAGCCGGAGGCTTTGCAGAGAAAGTGTGTTTCAAGGAGTGATTTAAATGAAAATGGGCGGCTGCTTGGATCATAAAAGAGGGAAGGAGTTCCAAGAATGAGGAACAGTGAGGAAAAAGGGCCAAAATCATAAAATGTAAATTCATGCTTTTAGTAATTGTTCACTACTTTTCAGACAAAAGGAATTGCTTATCCTCCACTTGCTGGGAAGCATGTTCCCGGCTCTGGGAGAAGGGGAGGTTGGGAGTTTGATGGGAAGATGGTCAATATTGTAAAGGGGGAGCTCCAACCCCAGCATGCACTGCCTTGTCATCCCTGGATTCAGGCTGTGCCTGAAGCCCCATGCTGCTGGCAGGCCAAGGAAAGGTTCCTGTCCAAGCCCACAGGCCTTTGCCTCTTCAGCAGAAGGACACGAATTCTGCCCCAGTATGGCCTGCGAGGATTTCACTGCTGATATGATGATGGAGATTAAGGAGGAGCATGACTTTTTACAAGTGTTAGTGAGTATGTGCACATGCACGAGCGCCACGTGTGTAGGTAGCAGATACGATATGCCTATGGAATGTGGGTGCGTGTGTGTATAAAGCCTCAGATTGACAATTGAAGTTGGTTTCTAAGAAACAGTTTGTTTCTAACACAGTTTGGTGATGTGATAAGCCTGACTGTTTGCTGAGGCTGAAGAGTTAAAATTGTCGCATGCTGTGCAAAGGATTTTTATATCATTATATTAATCTTAAATTAATTTTAATAACTTTATTAGATTTACTTAGGTATCTGCTTTGTTTGCTTGATTGGATTACCCATTATGAGCATAGATTTCCCTTAAACGTGATGATAGTCATGTTGCTATAGCTACCCTGGTTCTGGCTATTTTTTCTGTAAAGCAGGAGTTCTGAACAGCCTTCCTGTTCCAGCATCTGAAACAGTTCACCCATAATTTTTGTATTCACGTGTATCTTGCATTTAAGATGTTGGGAGTGTTTCATTTGCCTCTCGAGAAACAGTAAGGACCTTCATCTGAGGACATTAAAACTTCACTTAGGTACAGGAAGGGACAAAAGGTTTTTGAGGTCTTTGAAATTAAGAACTCTCTGAAGGGACAGTGAGGAAACCCTGGGAAAGGAGAAGTCAAAGCCTTCCTCTGCAAGAAATAACTAGGAGAAAAGTAAAGAGGAAAGGCCAAAAACTAAAATGCAGCAGAGGTGTAAAACCTCAACGGTCAGACAATTATCTATAAGGTGCCATCCCCTAGGAAATCCTAGAGATGGGGAAAACATGTACAGCTTTTTTTGTGTGCTCTCCTGCTGGTGGAGGACATCACTGGAACTTGCTTCCTACCAGGACCAGGGGAGAAATTTGACCTGAGGTTCCATTTCTCTGTGCGAAGCCTCAGCAGAAAGAATCATCTGGAGATGTTCTCTGTATACCAAGAGTCTAATACTGTCTATCTAGGGTGGTCCAGGTGCACACTGCAGCCCACTTTCACCAGCAACCCTCTAACACTTGTGTTCAGGTGAGACTCAAGGAGAGAATGGAGGGGCGTGCAGGTAGGTGGGTGAAGGAAGATGTGAAGATGTTTTGTGACTCTCATGCAGACAGGACAGACAAAATTTTACTGCCTTGGCAACTACCATCTATCCCATCTGCCCTTGTGGCCACAAATCACATCTAAGAAATCCTTCATGCATGGTTCATGATGATGCCTCACCTAGAAGCAAACACAATTTATAGCTCAGAGTTTCTTATGCAATGTGGATACTAACAGGTTGACTGAGAAATATGATAGAGTTGATGGCACAAATGCAGAGTGTGGGGTCAGGAGGTGCACCAGACTTTCCCTATTTGTTCTTGACAAGCTGTGTAGACATAGCCTAGAATTATCACCGTCCTCTACTCCATTGACATCTCTGGTATTTCCTCCAGGCCCTGCAACTGGCAGCACTGGATTCTTATTTTACCTGGCATCTGTTGTTTCCTTCAGACCAAATGGTAGCCAGTGTGTCTCATACGCTTTAATATCATATTAGCAAAGCCCCAAAATATGTTTGAACACTGGGAATGTGGTTTCCTAAGGTTACATGTTGCCAACTATTTTAAAGTGCAATTCAAGGTTTTTGAGTGAGGTAAACAAAACAGGGGGAAGAAGACATTTCTACTCAAGTAGGAGTTTTTAGCTTTCAGTCTGCCTGAGAATCCTTGAAGTTGATTCAATAAATAGGGAAGAAACAGTTGGCTCTGCAAGGCATGCCCTACCCCCTTGCAGTGACTGACCACCTCACCTCATGCAGCCCCAACTGTTTGGACTGAGGAACTGACATTTAACCTTGATTTCACATTTCGTGGAATGCCAAGTCCAAAGGCTTTTATTATTCAACAGTTTGTCTCGGCAGAAGGGTGTGACTCTTTGCAGAAACTGAGATTTCAGACTTGACAAGTATCAAGTTACACTCTTATCACGCATTGAATTACTTTACAATTTCTAATAGCACAGAGTAGACTGCCCGGGATGTGCAGTAAAATCTTGCCATTCACCAGCAAATAATATAAATGTGACCTTATGTTCCTCGAATGAGCTGTAGATGCAGTTCACATTTCCCTGACCCCATCTGTCACCCATCTTGTCTCTCCTGAGATTTCTCCTAGCTCCCTAAGGGCACCCTTTCCAAGAAATAGGCAGGTCTCCTCACTTCTTTCTCGGTTACAAGCTAATGATCTCCTTATTTCCATCTCCAGGCTATTACCTTCATGCCAGCTGAGCATGATGCTTGCCCTTTACACGCTGTGGGACCTCCGCCTGGAATTCAACTCAGGCTTTGGATAAGCATAACTGAAATAACCCCCTTCCACGGAGAGCCTGGTTACACTTTGGGCTCAGGGTCTCTGCATGCCAGCTTTTGCAAACGACAATTTCCTCTCTTTCTTCTTCCAGGAATCAGGTCCTTAGCAGTTTGCTATCTTTCAATTGCTCTCCTCTAAGCTTTGGCATACAACCCTGCTGCGGGGAGAGGAGCAGGGACTGAAGAGTCACCTTGAAGCTGTAAATCTGTTTGAGGGGATGCTGCTTAATTAGGGCACTGTTTTGATCTTTCCTGCACCTTTTTTTAGCAACCACTCATGATCTAATGTTAATCATTCTGATAAAGATACTCTGCCACACAGATACACTGAGGTTATATGATATGCAGCTAAGTAATACATATTAAAGTTTGAACTTTGTGCTAAGAAGCTAGTGATCAAGTTATCCACGTCAAGGACACCTTGACCCAGTAACCTTAATAGAGACAACTTCCTTTTTACCACGGGCAGGATGCAGAGGGCTGTGCTCATGTGCCAGTTCCTAAGAATCTTAAAGTGGTGCTTTGCCCAGGCATCACTATTTCTCCTTGATCTCCTCCAGGCACAATCTTGGTCATCACCTGCCACTCTACTTAGTCAAATGCCTTCTGGATATCAAGAATCAAAGTATACAGGATACGCATCAAGAATCGGTAACCTGCAAAATGTAGCAGAGACTGACTTCTGTAATCCCTTCTATTCAGACACATCTTCATCAATGTGTGTGAAAATTAATGTTAAGAAAGAAGTGGTGCCTTTCCCAGCCACTGATGACCTTTTGTCTAGAGTGCTATTGCCTTCCCTTCTTTATCCATGACAATTTCATGTTCGCTTCTTTCCTCCTCTCCCCCACTGGCATCTTTTCCTTTGAAACCAGTTGATCTCACTGTTACCCTCTTTTCTTTTTTTTCCCTTGTACATGCAGCCTTGTAGTACAGAGCACCTCTCTTTTATGCTCAGGATAGAACCCTTGAATAAGAAAGTATTAAAAAGCCTGACCTTCCGCTCATCTAGCTCCATGGGTTTTAATCTGTTTATACTGGTGGGGTCTCCAGCACAACATATCTGCTATGTGTTCAAAGACTTTGCTCATCTTGGACCTCACTTTGTAATCTATATTTTGAGAACTAGCACTCTGGCATTATCAAGCAACTTTGCTTAAATAGGGAAATACGATTTATTTTGAACTGCAATAGTATGGGCTATTCAACACTAAACTCTTTAAGAGTGAATTTTTTACCTTACGTTTTAGAAACAAAGAAAGAGATTCTTCATATTTTCTTAAAGTAGCCCAAAATAGCAAAATAATATTTAATTACACTGGGATACACTGAACTCCCAGCACGCTTGTTTAATCAAAAGTAAATGTTGTATCTGCAGAAGTTTTTTAACAATGTGTCATGACTACAGCATGTCATATAATATGTTATTAAACACAATTGAGAAAGTAATATAAAAACATCTGTTCTGTAGGACAATGATATTTTAACACAAATATCTTTCTATGTTACCAGCCTGCTACAGAAAAAATGAAAAACTATAATCAATATGACTAAATTATATAACGTTTTATCTCCTTCTATTTTCAAATTTGGCTTTGGCATCTTTCAACTTTCAACTACTGACTGCTCAGTTACAGTATTTGAGATACCCAAAGACATATTATATAATTTATTTATACAATTGGTTCCAGCAATATGCTGAGTGTTGTTTGAAGCATGGTGATAAAAACAGCTCTCGTCGCAAATTATTTGCAGTCTAGATAGACGCATGGTCCTGTTGCCTCAGCTTAAAAGCTCAAGATACAAACAGCCTTTTAAAATGTTAAGGATCACACTGGTTTCCAGAAATTTCACTCAGTACTAGCAAGTTGACCATGAGCCTTTTGCCCAAAGTCTCCATCACGGACAGCAGTGTTACATGGGGTTACCTTCCACTCTGTCTATCTGAATTCTTCAGTTACCCTCAGTCTCTTGCTGGTGGGCTCCAGAACTGGACAAAGGTGGTTTTGATTAAAATTCACCTTGCCTCTGGTTCTTGCATGCCAGAATGCAGGAGTTTGCCTGCTCAGGAGCGAGGCAAGGGACATTCTCCACTCTTTACACTAGTGAGGAAAAACCTGTGTAAACCATGAGGGGGGTGGACGGTCCCTGCCTCACAAAAGGAGTCTTCTGATAAGCACAGTGAATCATATAAAACACGGTAACATGGTGGTCGTTAATTAAACCATTATGCAAAAAAGGTGTTGCTTCAGCAATTTACTTGCATCAGGCATTTCTAAAATATATGCTGTCCCACCCAGATTTTTCCTGAGCTGCAATCTTGGGACATGTCTCTGTTACCAGCTGTGCAGGGGTGACAGCATTTGTCATGCGGCGAATCAGAAGCAGATGAGAGGGAGGTGATTCCTGCAAGGCAACTTCAGCACGTTGCGGTACCTCACGCTCCACCACCAGCAAGCAGGTGCTCTGCATGAAGCAAAGCTTTGGGATCGCTGCTGCTTTATTCTTGCACAAACCAAGTATCAGCCGGCACTCACCATCTATCTCTCTCTCTGAACAATGTTTAATTGGATTGTTTCATTTATCACAACCACAAGGGTGCTTTAAAGCTTGAATGTGTTATGTCACTAAGAAATGCATGCTCAGAGAGGGTGAGCTTTCCTGCTGTTGCTGTCATTACTACGGTCGTTAAATAAGACGGTCGGAGCGTTAAATGTTCCCCTAATCATTGCATCATATCTTGTTTGGGTTAGGGCAACATGCTTTATGGGCTAGTCGCTGGTCCAAAAAGTGTCAGAAATTAATCATCTGCTGTCTCACTGTGGTCTGGGGACACTGACCCTAAGGAAAACAAACCACAAATCACCTCTCCATCAACATGCGCGGCTGCTGAGATCTACGGCTCTGATTGCCCTTGTGCTGGTAGGAGAAGTGGGCCTAACACCATTGGCATTACTAGGGGAGTCCTCCACCTTGGAAAGACTGATAAACACACAACCCAAATGTCCACCCGTTGTCCTTGGCCCATCAGGAAAGAGGACCCAAAGAAAAGGCTAGTTTTCTTGAAGGCACTGCCCAAAAACTGAAGATGAGACTGTATTGTTTTTAGATGGTAGCTGTCCAGAGGGAGTCAGCATGGGTTTTATCTGGCCAACTGCCTCAAAATGAGTTGCTCTAAATCAGTCCCCTGGAATCCAGGCAATGTAAACCTTTCCTGTCCCCAGCACATGCCAGCATTCACAGCTGCTGAGATGTGGGCATACTCCTGCCTCCCAAAAATAAATCGTGACCATAGCCGATATACCCAGCCCTGCACCCGGGGCTGCAACTGTCTTAGAGGCCAGCTGTGGAGAATTCAAGGCACTTAGACAATTAGGAAATGCTAGTTATAGAAGGGAAGAGAACACAGCAAAATGTTTTTCATAACTTGTGAGCTGAGAACCCAGGGAGACAATAGATACAAGTTAAGACAGGGCAAGAGCTGAGGTGGACAGAATAAAAGGATTTTGGACAGTGGAAAGCACTGATGCATTGACCTACCTCCAAACTGTTCCCCGTGTCTTCTCTGGATGGCTTTGATGGGGCTGCACTGAATCACACCACTCAGAGGCTCTGACTTATGGGGTCACACTGACTGAGAAGGTTTGTGCAATAACGTCTCAGTCCTCAAAAGAGCTGAGAGAAGAATGGGAGAACGGCACCCTGCTACAGCCAGGGAAAGTGCCAGGAAATGTAAAATGCGCACTGGAGTGTCCCATCATCTCTAATGTGGTGGATGGTCTAGTGACTTCCATTGCCGAGTCATTGGAACTTTGGAAAAATGAACAAGTGGTGAATAGTGATTCCAAATGGACATGCTCAAACTCTGAATGTAGTAAGAACTGCCTAGTATCTTGAAGAACATTTCAACTGCAGGAAGAAGAAATCATATCCACAGCTCAGTATTCAGCCCTTTCTGTCCTTCTGATCCCAAGAGGTAGACTGATTGCCAGACTCCCCTTTTATACTGGTAAAGACTGAATCTGCTCAGCACCTTGCAAAGGCAGGTCCTGTGGCTATTTATGAGGAACATTTGCATTTAGTGAAGATCTTAACGACTAGCCGAAAGAACACTGCAGTCTGCCATAGTCCCAAATGCACCAGATAAAAATGATAGTAAAAGAAGATGACTTGCTGGGACTGGCTGTGTTTAAATTCTCAGTTCTCCAACAGGAAGGAAATCTGCATAAAATACAGCTTATAAAAAAGTAATATATCCTACAAGAATAGCCTAGACACCTTGTGTAAAAGACAGATGGTTTAATTATAAACTGATGCTGTTCAGAGTACATTCTCCTGTCTTTACTACTGTGATTCTTGGAGCTTAGGGTTTGTGGTTATTCTTTTTAATTTTCATTTTGGGTGGAAGGTAACTCTGTTCATAGAGGAAACAGAAAAGAAATGAAGTCAGGGAGTTTAAGAGAAGACATCACACAGCAGCTTCCCTCCTCCTCCCAGTCATGAAATAAATTAAGTAATAGCTCCTCTACACTGAGTGTTCACCTTTCTGAGCTGGAGATGAGACTTACAGGGAGAAGACCACAGGAAACTCTGCTTCCCTATAAAGTAAAAAAAATGACAGGGCAGGTTGCAAATTGCTGACACAGGCAGCAACTTGCTGCTCAGATAAAAAAGACATGGTCAAAATGTGCTGGATAGAGATCATCAAAGGGGTGATTAGTCAGTTTATGAACTGCCTGAAATCTAAATGCCGTGTTTGATGATGTGCCCCCTTTCACATGTGCCCTGTTGTCTGACTTGTCCCAGACCAGTTGCCTAACCACATAAAGCACTTTTTATTTTTCCCCACACCTAGGCTATATAATTGGCAGCCAGTAAAAACGTCCTGAGAGAATAAACCAAAACTCCATTTCCAAATGGCATAAGAACCATTAAGCATAACCAAGGATCCTGGGAGAAGAATTTAATTTGACTGCATATACATAAATCCATAGTCTGTTTAAAACCTGACTTTTAACCACAAAAGTAAGTTTTAAAATATTTTTAGGTGGCAAGACCCCATCCTAGTATTATATGTCCCAAAGGGCTGTGTCACACTTCAGATGTGATGTGTAATCATTTATACATTTGGAAATCAAGTATAGATCAGGAAAAATGGAGCCTTTTAAATCAACAGCAGCATCTGCCTGTTTTTCCTGGGTATAAGTGACTGCGTTAGCACAGTCTCCTGTAAAGAAATTGTTCAGTTCACTGCCACTCAAAGACTATGGCACCTTGTCTTACGTTTGGTATTGTCAATAACTTTGAGTTCATCTTTTCTGTACCTCAGTTTGCCTACTAGAAAATCTGAAATAATTATGCACGGTCAGTGCATACATTCAAGCAATGGTAGAGTTGTGATGCTTAATAATATTTAGGGAAGAGCATTAAGCAAAAAACCCAGGATCCAGCCATGCTGGCACTCTGCAGAGGATTTTGTTTCGTCCTTGCTCTCATTTACTCAGTCCACTTTCTGTCTTGTCTGCCAGTCTCCCACCCTTCCCATATCCCCACCAGTGCATGACACCTCCCTCTCCCCTGCCAGCCCCTGGAGTGGTCTGGGCATACAGACTCGGCCACTCTTTGGCATGCAGAGCAGCCACCGATCAAGGTCCTGAGACCTGGCTGCCTCCTTTCCTGCTGCAACCACCTACAAAGATTCCTCAAAATAATAAGATAATTACACTGAGAAGGAAAATTCTGGCAGAGCCACTACACACAATAAAAGGACTGTTTGGTACTCAGCTGTATTGGCCGTCCTAATGTGACTAAGTCAGTCCAGAGAGAAGAAAGCTTGTCTCTTTCTTCAGGCACCATTTTGGATAGGACCAGGTGAGCTGGCTGAGGTTTGGCTACTCCTTTGATTTTTCATTGGAAGGTTAGGACTCTTGGACTCGTAATGACCAGCATTGTAATGGCAGATAGGAACTAATTTGATGAAAGAAAAGCTGACCACAAAAAAAGGGTTGGTCTCTTGCACCTCTGGGTTTGCCTGGAGGATGCACAGCTTCTTTAGGCTCCTCCTAACTTCACAAACAGGACTTGTAATGAGGTTGCTCTATGAGGGACTGATTCACTGAAACACCTTAGCCCCTGAGGATACGAAGTCAGGCTGATCAGCTCTATCTGACATGGAGGGACAGAAACAAGAGGGTAACATTGCCCATGCACGCCATACTGTCCAGGCTGAAATCTAAGACTGCGCAAAGCAGGAGGATGTACTGTGAGCCTTATGTTCACATGTGACATAGGATTATATCACCATAAATTATTATGGCTTTCTTTTTTTATAGTTATGACAGACACAGATATGAATACACAGGACAACACAGGTCATTGAGTTTCTCTGCATGCATACGTCATAGATGTTCAGCTCCAAAATGTCCAAAGATTCTCCATTTCCTCTTGCACCATCTGCAACATCCTAGAACAAGCGCAAAAGCCTTTTAGTTAAAACCTAAAATAAAAGCTTAGATTCTGCAAGAGGCAGAACAAAAACGACCCTGATCATGGGGTTGAATTTCTAGCACAGATGCTCGTCTTGGCTTCATTTCAGGAGGCTCTGAGTGTACCATGCAATTAGGCAAACTCTTTTCCGTTACATCCCGGCACTGGCGCCCCACTGACTTGTGTCAGACATAGATGATACTCTGACCTTGCCGTCCAGCAGCCTCCTTTGAACTGAACAAAACTAAAGTGTGGCACTTTGCTTGTTCTCCCTGCTGCAGTTTTAGGAAAGAAATTTTGAAGTGGACAAGAGTAAATAGCACCATTTTGGTGTTGCTCTAGATCTGGTAGCTGCTCTTTGCTTCTGTGGTAAGCATCTGAAGTCTCATGGAATGGCTTCTGAGATGCAGAAGCTGGGAGCTGAACACAGCAAACTGGATTGGCAGGTGGCTTGGGAGATTTTGTCTCTTCCTAAACTGGAACAACACTGGCGAATACAATAGACATCCTATTTCCCTCAGCAGCAATCACGTTCCCATGTAGGGGCAAAGCTATTCAGCCCTTCAGCATTCATACTATATTCAGTCAGGAAACACATTATTGCCTCATAAAATGGGACACCTGTCTCATTGTCCATTAAATATTAACAGCAGCACCATAGAAATGAACTGTAATAGTTTTATTATAGTAATGTTCTGCGTAAATCTTATTACGGTGTAGTGCAGATGTCAACAAACTGAAAGAAAGTATGAAAACATGAATTTTATGCAAAAAATTGCCAACTGGTGTAATTTAGATGCCACTGAACCCTTCTGGCACAGGTAACAGCATCAAGCACTCCTTCAGCCCTCTGTGCTGCGCTGTAGAAATGGTGACACTTATCACTTCCCAAGTATCTCTTATCAGTAGATATCAAAGCATTTGTCTAGGGCTGCAAAGAGCCTCTGCAGCCTTGCTTCCGCCGCAGGGGACATCGAGGTACAGTTGGCACCTGGAGCCAGTTGCATCAGCCTGAAGAAAAGCGGTGCAGAAATAGGCCCGGCACCCTCTTTTATCCACTTAACGCCGCTTGCTATATAAGGGACTGCACGCCACGTCTGCTGGCAATTTATACCCCAGGCAAATCTCCTTAGCTCTGCTGCCTGGCTCCTGAACTTTAGCAGCAGAGCGCATCAAAGGAGGGGTCTCAGAGCCTTGCCATGTACTTTGCGCTTCCTTCTCTTCAGCCCAGGCAGGAAGCGACGGCACAGAAATATCGCGCCAAGAGCTATTCCTGACCCACAACATCCCTCTTTCCTTGTGGATAAGGCTCCAGAAGCCTCCGGATCAGGCTGGGAGTCTCCAGAGTTCCGTCTTTCTCTGGGGGCTTTCCAGTCGGTCCCGGGTTTAGCAGAGTTGGGAAATCTGCAAGAATAGCTTTTGTCCCACCACTGCTTTATGCCTGTTTCCCAGCCTCGCTGAAACAAAAGAGACACGGGCAACATTTTTGGGCCGTGCAGATGAATAAGATTTTCCTGGAATGAATAAAAAGGTCAAGTTTTATTCCCGGCACAACTCCTGTGCATTTCTAGCCCATGGGCCCTTGCCTGGGCACAGCTGCTTTTTGCTCAAAAGCCAGCCATTGCCTTTTTGCCCAGCTTTAGTCCTTTGTACGAAACAAGTGATTTTTTTAAAACACCCAAGCAGATAAAGGGTTTATGCTAATTTTGCATACCCAAATCAGTAGTAAATGCCATAGACATGAAAGACAGAAAACTACCAAAGACTCAGTTTGGGGATTTCTTCATGTTTCTCAAACAATTCCAGAAAGCAAAGCTTTCAGACTAGGGGGAGTTATCCTGGGTCACATTAAACTGTCCTTCATGTGTTCTGCTTACTCCAGTGGTATCCAAATGGTGCAGCCTGGAATAAGATAAAAATTGAGCTGAGAAACAGTGACTTCAGCTGAAATTTGTAAGTTCATAAAACAGTTAATAAATTACAAATTATCCCAAATAATTGGCAATAAATCTTACCTATACAGTACCTTCTTACACTGTCTGTATGTTATTTCCTAAAAAAAAAAAAGGCACCAGTTTTAGAAATAAGGCAGAAAAGTCTATATTTAATATTAGTGTTATTTTTCATGTGACTCAATCTGTAATAAATTCAGCCGTTTGTCATACTATGCATCTACCATACAGGCCTTCAGGGGGGTAAAAAAATTATAGTAAGTTCTGGAAAGACAAAAGGTGCCTGCTGTAGATTTTCCATATGTGATAGCAGTCCTTAAAGGGAAGGAATATGAGAAGGACTATGTAACTGTCTAGTGTCTATTTCTTGCCTTGCTAGGTTTTATACCCAGGTACAGTCCCAGACTAAACAGAGAAAGTGGAGGGAAAGAGGGAATTCCACCTTTAAGGAAAGTATAAGTTCTGTAGAGATTTGAGGAGGGGAGCAGGGCGGTTATGAGTTAACAACACTTGGTATTTGAAGCTGATGAGGGGCTTGTCAGACCCAGTTCTAGGACAGATGCTCAGAGATTTTGCTTTTTTCTTTGTAGGGTCACATTATTTGTTCCTTTAAAATATTTATCTGATCTGAAATTATAAGAGGTGGTTGGTTTACTGGCTGGTTGGATGGTTTTTTTTGCTAATTGCTTTTGAACATTACCTTGTTAAGCTTTTTCAGTCATCTAATCCAGGTGCTACAATTATGCAGTATAACCCAGTA
Organism: Limosa lapponica baueri; assembly: GCA_002844005.1. Taxonomy (NCBI): domain Eukaryota; kingdom Metazoa; phylum Chordata; class Aves; order Charadriiformes; family Scolopacidae; genus Limosa; species Limosa lapponica. Next base: position 1,302,254 of record KZ505663.1, on the reverse strand, counting down.
TGATAAAGCCAGTAAATACCCAGAGCAAACAACTTGCAGAGTAACTATGGGGAGACACACCGCTCACCCAAACCAGCTAGCAAATTTTTGCACAAACAACATATACAGTAGGAAAGATTTCAGGCCTGGTGTACAGTCCAGAGAAAAGACAGAATATGACAGAAATTTATGCAATTCTGTCTTCAATGATCTTAGTAACTTTTCTTCCAATACGTTATTTATACATTATTTATTGAACTTGTCCTTAAAGGAGAACTTGAACCCATCAAGTACATTCTGTACCTTAGAGAGTTTATATTCTGTCATTAAAAAACAATATTAATGGATACTACAGTGTTTCAGATCATAAAGTTCAATTCTGGATTAATGAGGAGCATGTATCAATGTTATATTATACTTGAATAGACAAATTTAAAAGGATTTTCTTTCCACGCAAGATCAGTGTCACATTTAATGCCACAAAGGCCTCACACATGTCAAAACCAAACTTCTTTAATTTCTGAAAAAGCTGTTGCTTAATGAGTTATTTATACATAGTTAGGAAGACAAAAAAGTGAGACAATGGAGCTGAGTTCTGTGTAACTGCTCTGAGGTTGAAAAATGTAAACAAATAAAAAAATAGAAGCAATAATCCAGTTCAGTTGTGTCTAAAGGCAGATAATGCTGGTGATAAGTACTGTAATATGTTCTGCCTTCTTATCTGGAAAGACCACAAATAATAACTAACTACTGATAAAAATAACAATTCCCTTCATGGACTCGCTTTTTCCCCTCCAACTATGTGTGGACTCTGTGAATAAGAGCCCTGTGACGATGATGACTTCTGAGTAACTTATGTGTTGTCTTAGAATACATTTTTAATTTATGACTGTGTTGATTACCCTGGCTGAAGGGGGAAAAGCTTGGAGCTCCCAAACCCCCACCTCCTCTGCTTTTTCATCCTCCGATGTTTTATTTTCCCAGCAGTCCAGCTGTACTCTCCTCATACTGTGTGTATTGTCAGGATTATCTTCAGCCATGTGAACTATAAACACGGCTCACTGCAGCCCAGCTAACGGAGTGGCAGAGGGCCAAGAAGGAAAATTGTCCTCTTCATCTGAGAGGCATCTGGAAAAATGGACCCAGGAAGGGTCTTTCCCTCACTCTGCTGGAAGATCTCTGACACCACAATGACAAAGTAAAGAAAGTCCCCAGAATAATGGAGCAGTTGTTTCTGGGTGATGGGATACTCACAAGTCATTGTGATGACTTTTTTTTTTTTAAATTGTGACAGACTTGTCCCCATTTGTCACTGGAGGTAGGGATGTTCTTCAGCAACACATTTTCAGAGTCCAAAAAGCAGAACTCGGAGCACTCGGTTTCCAGTCGCTATGAATTTGTGGTAACGGAGTTCCTCCGTGTCTTGGGTTCATCCCATGTAAACATGGAAAGCAAATCCTTCCACTGGTTTGTAGTGTGTCCTTGTAGCTGTAACGTCGAGTGTTGAGCTTATTGCTATAGAGAAGTATTTTATTTTACTGATGTCTACCTGAAGAGTAAGGATAAGGGCCACGAGGGTTTAAAATCACTTAACACCCCAGTGGAAAACTAGCTTTCTTTAAAGTTATTGGGTAGTAGAGGCCAAAGTGGGAATTTAAAATACAAAGAGCTCTCTGCATCTGTGTCTGTGGTGCTACTGATATAACAAGGACTACCAGGGCTAGTCCCTAATTAAAAGAGAGTAGTTGTCTGATTAATGGGCAGCACCAGATGGCATCAACGGTGGTGCCTTTTTTAGTTTTACTTAGCCCTTCTTCAAAAAATGCTTATTTCAGGCTGTGGTGGAATTCTCTTCCGGGGAGTATCACCTATAAATGAATGCTCCCTCCGTGAATTCCTCAAGTGCCTGGGAAGCAGCACGCAGAATAGAGCAGCTTATCAACCTTAACAGCAGCTGTCATTAACGCTCCAAACATATTTTTACTTCCTTACATCACATCACACAACACTATACAGTTTGGTGAAGGAGAAAGAAGGGCTTCGTCTCCAGCCCTGGTTCCCGATGTGCTGCACAGCCAGGCAGACTCTGGAGTCAGCAGTGTGGGAGCACGTGTGGGAGTCTGATCTCCAGCAACCCCTGGCATGTATCTAAACTTTAGACTAGATTAAAGGTCAAACTTTGCTTCTGCCTGTTTTTTTTTGACTCAAAGAGCCAATGTCCTTGGGCAAGCAAGCTATTATGTTTTATTTCATCAGTTAGTGGAAAGCAGCTGTACTGCTTAGCATAACTAACGAGGAGGTCAGACACTAATGCTTTGTATACAATAGCATTATATGCAGCACTAAGGCAAATGATTGCCCATTAAAACAGTATCTTGTATAAAAGAAGGGGAAAATTCCCCTCGCTTTGAAGAAAAAAATCAGAATGGAGTACTTCTTTTTAGTTATCACAAAAACCAGGACCCTTCAGGTCCTTCAAGGCCAGAAAATCATTTACCGAAAATATTCAGGAAGTAATCCACAGCAGTACTCACTACTGATTACTGAAAATTTGCAACTGACTGTTGCAAATATACATGAAAAATACCCATGTAGAAGGAAGGCAATTGCTCACAGTGCTGTAATTACTACCTGTGCTCCTTTTGGCTGGGATACAGTTAATTACCTTCATAATAGCTTGTATGGGGCTACGTTTTGGATCTGTGCTGAAAATAGGGATGTTTGAGTTATTGCTGAGCAGTGCTTACACAGTCAAGGCCTTTTCTGCTCCTCACACTACCCCACCAGTGAGGTTGGGGGTGCACAAGAACTTGGGAGGGGACACCGCTGGGACCCCAGCTGACCAAAGGGACGTTCCACACCATGTGATGTCGTGCTCAGCATATAAAGCTGGGGGAAGAAGAAGGAAGGGGAGGGACATTTGGAGTGATGGTGTTTGTCTTCCCAAGTAAGCATTATGCGTAATGGAGCCCTGCTTTCCTGGAGATGGCCTACAACAATTATCTGTTCCAACTGCCTGAACAATTCAGGGCTGACCAGGTTAAAGTACATTATTAAGGGCATTGTCCAAATGCTTCTTAAACACCGACAGGCTTGGGGCATCGGCTACCTCTCTAGGAAGCCTTTTCCAGTGTCTGACCACCATCTTGGTAAAGAAATGCTTCCTAATGTCCAGTCTGAACCTCCCCTGGCGCAGCTTTGAACCATTGTCTAATTTGTCTTCGATCTTTTTTACCAAAGGTGGCAAAATTGAGGATTCATGAGCAGCTGTCTGATTGACTCCACTGAGGAGATAATATTCAGGTCCCATGAAAGGCCTCTGGCTCACTACCCTGAGCATCTTTATCTTTCTACAGCGATGACAGACTATAACACAAAGTGTTTCTCGGATGTCCCTTTACTTAAAGCTGTTTCTGTCTTTGCTGTAAATGTGACACCTGAAGACTGTTCTGCCAGACTTTCTCATGCTGACTAATAACCTGCTGCTGCACAAAAGTGTTCAACAGAACAGGAGGATGCCAGGTTCACAATACATGAAGGTTACAGCATGTACATAAAACTTCAGGTTGGAGCCTTGCTCTGTGTGAACACTGGACCAAACGCCAGGCAGCACCTTACTCCATTTACAGTTTCACTAATTTTGGTGAGGATATTCCCAGTGCAATATTGATCAGTGCATCTGATCTGAAAAGACCTGGTCCTGCATAAAAATGTTAGGGCCTTATGCGAGAAGGCATATTAATATATGAATTCCTCTGCTCTGGAATAGTCCGTTTTATACATTTTGTTTGTGTGTGTCAGATGGTACTAGTTGCACATGAAACAAGCTGTCTAAAAGTAAGGAATCTAGTCCTGTCTAGTCTGTAAGAGAGGTCATCCCATCCTAAGGTCTTCGTTGACTATAGAGACAATTTAAGCAATCATTTTGGATTAGACACCTAGCCTTTGGGTGGCCAAAGCTGGTTGAGATAAATCCCCTCCACCCTGTCAGTAGTATGTTACACACACACACACACAAACATTTATATATGTAAATATATGTTTTATATATTTTAATGTATTTATGTTATATATATGGTTTTTAGAGATATATATATATAATTCAGCATTTACTGAAATACATATAATAAGCTATTTCCCATGTAGTATACTACTGCAAGTACGGGTATATCTGGCAAAACTTTTAATGGTGTTAACACATTTACTGGTGTTCCACTTTTTTTTTCTGATTCTCCTTTTCATCTAGAGAAAGTTACCTGGTACTTAGAACTAAAAGAATAAATAAAATTAAAATAAAATAAAATAAAATAAAATAAAATAAAATAATAAAATAAAATAAAATAAAGTTAAATTTTTAAAAAGTTAACTAGTGCTGACTGGCTTTGCAAAGGGCCACAAAGACATAAACCATAAGCCACACAGGCAGGAAGGTTACTGTCTCCCTCTCCCCAGTGAGGGGAAGGTGGGCAGGTTTTTAATTTTGCTTTTGCATCTGTGTTACCCTGACTTCTGCTCACCATGGCTAGGACACCAGCTTGAATGGAAGGACCATCTGGAAGGAAATACACTTGTCATGGTGTGCTTTTTACGTAAGAAACACACTTTTATTTCATGGCTGTTCTGTCATGTCAGTGACTGCCTTGGACTCTGCGGAGTCAAGCTGGAGCTTGGGTTGTGGGGGTTTTTGTTGTTGAAGTCTAGAATATTAGTTAAAATCTCCAGGCACATTTTTCAGTGCACTGAAGAGACAGACTAATACTTTAACCTAAGATACAACGTTAATAATATCCTTATGGCTGGCTCTTGGACTCTCGTCTCATGCAGACAAATGCTACCCACACATTCCTTTACCCGATACACAGACAGTCATAACTTGGCGATTAGTGTGGTTCCAAGGCCTACTGAGATAAAACAGAGAGAAGTTCCACATTGCTTTATATAGACTAATAACTTGAAGAAGTTAGAAATGCAAAGAAAGCTGTAGGAAGGGATATTTCTAAAGAACAGCTCTCTGTCAAAGATAACAGCAAGGAGCACAAGTGACGGATGGCACAAGCAGAAGACAATGTAGGAGAACTAGGGAGGAATTTGAAGCACAAACAACCAAAGAAATAAAGGCAATTTATAAATTCTCAGCTGATTCTGCCATCTCTGAGACATAACTAATGTGGAGACAATGACAACATGTGGATGTCTCCGGGAGAAAGAAAAGAAAATGGTGCTGGGAGGAGAAGCAGAGTTTGTAATTTCTAAACTGAAAGACAGCAATGTCTATTTTTTTTTTCTTAATTAAATAACATTAACATCAGGACATGGCTGATTTTCAGGAACAAGTGCTTTCCTGGGAGTGGCAAAAACTGATATCATGCGTGAGAAACATCCCTACAAAAAAACCCAATTGCCACATAGGAAATAAGGAAAAATCAGAGGATTCATTTGGCCCTTGCAGGACATCTGAACACATGAGAAGGATAGTTAACTGTCCTTAAATGTAGAATGAAACAGAGTTGTATTTTGGCTTGTCTGTAATAACGCAAGGCTAACAAAAAAGAGAGCAAGAAAAGTGTTGATTTTATGTAGAGGTTACATATTTTGTTTGCATCCATACTGATTTGGGGTGTTTTCTACTAGATTTTCCCTTCTCAGAAACAAAGACATATAAAACATTGCCTGTAGATTTATTCTGATTGCTGCTTCATTGATTCTGAAGCTGAAATAATGTACCCTCCAAAACCACTAATATTTCTATTGTGACCAGACTTGTCCGGAGTTTTACAATCCTAATTAGTTTCACAGTTGTCTTGTTGTTTTCCTGTACTCCCCCTCTGTCTGCTCATCACAATCTGCTGTTGTCCACGGCAAGATCTTAAAGGAAGGACCATCTCTTTGTTCTGCCTTTATACAGCACTTCACAGAAATAGCTCATTATGGGAACCCAGGGCTGGAATTCCTAAACACCATAGCAATAAATGTAGTGGACAGAAAGAATAATGAGTCTCAGAAACAGCGGAGAAATGCCCAACTCCTTGCTTTTGGATAGCATCTCCTGCTTTCTGACTCTATCTTTTGTTCTTGTGCCATTTCTGCTGAGCCTGTTACAGGAATTGCTAGAAGAAGGAGTTAGATGAGCACACAGAGATTGATCACAATGCAAGCATAATTTGAGAGGAAAAGGCAATGACGGATGTGGGAAAGGAAAAAGTGAACATCAGAACAAGTCCTCTTCCAAACTCATGTGAGGGCAATAGAGAAACATCACCTTTGTCTGTACCTGTACTTCAGACTGTCTGTTTAGGGGTTTTGTTCTGCTTTTATCAAGTTAGAAACATTTAAATGAAGACACATTAGATGCCAGCCTGTCCCAATTCGTAACTTTTGGTGGATATAGTCAGTCACTGCGTACTAAAATGGGACATCAGCCCTAAGGATCATCTCTCCTCCACCTTCAGCAGCTCCTTCTCTGCTATCTCCAAGAGCAGACAGTGGCTCAGCATAATATTCAGTGGATGCTTCCTACTTATTACTGCTCTTCTGTCCCCTTTTTCCCTCAAGAGCTTTATGGTTGTTATTTATATGTACTAAGAACATAAGACTCTGTTTTATTAAGTAACTGAAAGAACTGATTACATAGGAACAACAAAACAAAAATATCGTTTCAGCTGCTAAATGACAGGTCACCAGAACTGGCACCACTGTCATTGACTTCTATTGTAAATTCTTGTGTTTTGGGGTCGGGGGGTTGCCTAGATTTTTGATGAACTGTACAGAACATCTGAAAGAAATGGATATTTTTCACTACTGCTTAGTAGAAATGGCTAAACGCACCATAGGAAGGTTAGTTCATAGGCCTTGCTTGGGTTCAATGTTATCAAATTGCTTCCAAAATCTGAGATTTACACCAAATAGATATACAGCAGTTTGGGAGGCAGTGTCTTGAACTTCAGTGAATGGGTTTTGGCACTTGAACAAGTCAACATAAAATAGTGAAACTACATATTCAGGAGAACTGGTCTTTCAGAATTCCTTAAGAGACATTCATTTTCATAGCTGTTCATCTTAAATTGCAGTCCATGGTATTCGGTTAGTCATAAAACTCTTCTAATGTAAATTGTGTTTTTAAATAAGGCTGAACTTGTTATTTACAAAGGTTTATTAAATTAGTTCAATTAATTCTTAATCAATTGTTAAAAAAGCTCATCAGTTTAGTATGTTGCTTATATCCACAGCTCATGCACGTTTTCAGCATTCTCTCTTAAAGTACTTGTTCTACTCAGTACGTTCATTTACCGATAGGTATTTGTTTGTAATGTTTTAGACATCCACTTTTTAAATGAGTGTCCAAATATGTCCTATTATTTTAAAATTATGTGACTGATGAAGTAAGTTACAGCCCTGTTTTAAAGAACTAGACATTATCTCATCAACATGTGCATTCTGTCTTAATGTAGGAAATTGCCAGGTGATTGAGCAAATGCTTAAGTCATACTATTTAGCTATTTAAGGTGACTTTAAAAGACCGAGATGACTACTGAGAAGGCAACAGTGTTCCCAGGGTAGTCCCTAGCAGGGGTAACACAGCAGCCCATTGTGCAGGGCGGCAATTAAGAGTGCCAGCGCTGATTGGGATCCTGGGGCTCATTGTTCTTCCTGATTTTCAGGTCATTCCACCCAATGGGCAGATGCTGGGGAAGTCATAATAGAGATTATCGGTTTGGAGATGCCACTTCAACAGACGACCACTGGTAAGTGTGGGATTTTCACTTGTCTGGACTCTTGCTAGAGGAAATAACTGCATTTGAGAGGAGAGGCTAACTATGGTGAATACAAGTATTTGGTGATGTGTTTGGAAGAGTAATTGCCAGTGTGCCTCTGGCACCTTGAGGGAGCCATCCAGGCTCACATTCCTTTCCCTCCTGACACCCTGTAATCACTGGGTTAAAGACCATCATTACCTGCTCCCTGCAGAAGCGTTCCCAGGACCATTGCCACTAAAGCCTATGGATACTTGGAAACTTCAGAGCAGCAGTAAAATGGCCCAGAAAATGCTTGAGACCAGTCTGGCAGGCTAGCTTCGGGCAGATTCCCAGGGAGCTAAATGCCTTGTGTCCCCCCAGGTCTCTGCTGGTGATTCTCAGAGGTCAGCGTGGTGCTCTCTGTGGGGTGTGAGAAAGCAGGAACTGGAAGCGAAAGGCATCCAAGTTCTGCCACAGTGAGACTGGTTGGCAAAACTGATGTTTTTCATAGAGTAGGGCCCCAGTGCAAGAAAGGTCAACGGTCAGCATCCTGTATTGAAATGCTCCTCAGGGAGCAAGTTTTGTTGAGTGATATCAGCATGTTCAGACCATCTTCCTCCACCTGGGATATTTCTCTCTTCCCCTTGCCTCTCTCTTGGACCAGACCAAATTAGGGTCACCTGTGTATTCTCCTCCCTTTCCTTTGCCTCATTTTTCCTCCCCATTTGAGCGGCTATAAGCGTTTCCCAGTAGCAGTGTAATGACCATCACCTGTGGGGTCAATGCATGGTGAGGGCATGCTGGGTTTCTTTTCCTGGCAGTCTGGGGGCTACCTTAGCCTTGATCCTGCATCAGGGCTCCTCACCAGGTAAGGCAGGCTAGTTAGTAGTGCCTGCTCCCACTTCCAAGGGATTACTCCCGTATAACACAGGAATAAAGCAGGCAAATCACATGGAGGCAGTATTCAGGAGCACAGTGGCCTGAACAAAGAGTAGGAGTAGTGGCACACAGCTGACCTGACTGGGTGTCCAAATGTGGTGTTGCTGTTAAGAAGGCACATGAGAGTCCTTAGGTGGATAAGCGAGCTGGGGAACGCTGAGCTGGAGCAGGGGAGAGAGATTCCTGTGGCTCCCTGAGGCAATACAAAGACTGTGACTGAAAGACTGAGGATTTCCACTAGAAAAAGGGCACCAGAAAAGTTGGGAAAGGTCACAAAAGGGCAAGAAGAATGGCTGGGAAGACTTTGCCTTATAGCAAATGACATAAGGATGGTGATCTCTCTAAGTATTTAGCAGTGACTGTCATTCATTGTTGGTGCAATTTACTGAAGAACACAGTCAAATCTGAATTACCTGATGTCTTTAAATCAAGTTGGCTATCAAAAATTTATAAGAGAGCTGAAAAAGGACTAGAAATGATGAAACAACAAAATGATGTCCTATACTCTGTGCTAGGCAATCCAGAGGTGTTTGTACTGGCATGTCAGAGTCTAAACACGCTCTGCGTCTTTGTTAAGCACAACATATCATTTTTAGCTAAACCAATACCTGTGAGTTGAGCAAATTCCTTATGCTTTTAAGAAAATATCTCTAATTTCAGGGCATAGCTTATATTTTGTGTCTATGTTTTGTAAATTTTTCCACTTGCTGCACAATAGGTCATGAGGAGGCAGGAAAGTTTGTGATCAAGGTTCCTATATGGGTGTATAACTGTGCAGTGGTAAATGTATTTACTTGCAGCAGATGGAATGAATATGGGAGAACATCTAATGTGGTAATTGATGCTAAAATCTAAGGCATTAATTAAATGTGTGTTCTACTTAAGGAGTCAACTGAATGATGAGTGACAATTAAAAATGATGTCTTTATAATTATTCCAATTCCTATTTATGAAAGTAAAGTGTGACTGCATATTAAAATATGATTGAAGGTTTTATGACTCCTTATTCTTCCACAGTTAAACGTTTGCAATTATTTCTCCCTCAGATTAGAGCAATGCATAGCAATGTAAAGTAAAACAGCGTAGGCTTGATTCTCCAGTCACTTAACGCAGGTTTTATATTGGCATATGGTGACTCCCTTAAGCAGAGCACTCCTCAGTTAGGGTGTTTTGAATGGACAATTAAGCTTAGCATGCTGAATACTGCAAATTCAATATGAACATCTGGGGGTGCATTTATGGATCAATGATTCATTTTCTGAAATAATATTTGGTCAGGTTTGGAAAGTCTGCTGCAGCTGTAAGGGTGGAGATTTCTCCTTCCAGACGAAGCAGTGGGAGAAATCCCTTTCCTTCACAGGGAGCAAGATTAGCCTATTCAAAGAAGTCAGGGCCCTTTCCCTCAATCTGCGTGTGTCTAATGTATTTCTTTGAAAATACTTAATTAGTATAGGAGATTCAAACTTTGCAGAAGGGCTTCATACAGCTCTCTTTGGATTAGGCTAACTAGAAGTTGTAATTGGCTGCAATATCAAGAGATGTTTTCAACCCGGATCTCCTACACTTCCACAATGACTCTGTAAGACATCAGACAGTGGAAAATTTCCTTCCTTCACCAAGTTTTTGAAAACTCCTCACAATTGCAGCCAGAATTATTTTTTACTTGTCCATTATGTAACCATTAATAGTCCTCATTTTCACTGATTTTTCAGACGTTGTATTGCAAATATTTTAATTCAGGAACTGAATTTTGATTTTATATTACAACCAAGAATTACAGGGTGGAGAAGATGAGTCCCTCCTTTATTTGAATTTTATTTTTGTTTATTTCTACTGTGCATATTTTTTTGACTTTCTTTTGCCCTCCATACTTGCTGTGGATGTGCCATGGAACCACGGGTGCATATCTTTAAGAAGGCAGTAAGCTCAAAGATAGTTGGCAATGCTGTTGGTTATTCTTACTGAAACTGTGAAAAGAAGGAGAACAAAAAGTGTGTGTATGTGTATATATCTACATGTTTACACACACACACACAGAAGATAAATATTCACTGAAGCTTTAAACCCAGCGCCAAGCTTGAGAAGCTGGTTTTTGTACTGGAGTCTTTCCTAGCACCCAAGGCAAAGGACTCTCTACCTTTGCCTGCAGAGCAAGAGCAAGGCATCCTTGCAGCCCCTGCACTTGCTGCTTTCCTGGGTGGAGAGGAGGTTGGCCAAAAGCCTGCTTCATCTCTCTGCTTTCCTTCCTCTGGTACTGCTACTGAGCCTTTCTTTCCATTCTCCACGGCTCTCACCTCTTCTCCATGGCTCTCACCTCTTCTATTTAAAATGGCTTAGCATTTTGCAATAAAAATGCTACCATCTCCCCGACGTTGCTAGATACAAGTGCCTGCTACCGAATGCTGCTGCAAAACACTCTCACTGCCTGCCCTGAGTTTTACACCCAGCTCTCCTTACTCTTTCCAGGTGCTACACAAGTATCTCTACATTTTCATGTTGTGTTTCTGTCCAGAAAGCATCTTTTCTTTTCCATTCCATCAGCAGGTCTCACACATCTCTTTTGTGTTGATTTCCCCAGTCACCCTGTACATTGCAATAGATAAGCTTTTTTGTTTACCTTGTTCAATTAGTTTTTATTCTGTTCTGCAGTGGATTTTAGCAGCCCATAATTTTTGAGTATTTAGAATTAGATACATTTTTGTAAGCCATTTGAAAAACAAGGATATCAAGCTTCCAGATGGCATAAAATACTGGTTTCTGGATTTAGTACTTCTCAAGATAGAACCTGTTAAAATCATGCCTGACTGGAAGGGTGGAAAAAAAGCAAGAGGGCAGTCCAACTACTGTGCTTCTGGGTTTGGGTTTGGTTTTTTTTTCTTCTTTTTCTTCCAAGTGGACCTGTTACAGGTGACAGTTACATGGAAATAAGCAGAGAAGAGCAGGGCAATCAGTTCCTGTATGCAGAAGATGGATCTAGAAGGTGGTTAGGACATGCATGAGAAACTAAGCAGAGGCTGAGAGCTTTCCTGCTCCTCTTCATGTTAAACAAGATGAAATGAGATGGTGGAAGTGCTGACATTGTTATTAGTGACATTAGTTTTATTCTTGTCATAATGCAAATTCACTAGTATTATCCTATTAATGATAAATAGCTGTATAATTTAGGATTTTTTTAGTTAAATATATGTTAATGCTCTGAATTATGCCTAAGTCCCAAAATAAGGTGATTTTTAAGGTCAGCTCTCCACAGCCCATTCAACCCTTAAAACAAATATTTATTTTTTGTAAATGCCGCTCCATTTAGATCTTTTCCTGCTTCTAGCTTCCTTCTTGCTTTATAAAGCTACTGCTCATCAGCTTATCTCTCCTGCAAAGCTTCCCACACCTTTAATCTGTTTAGCCCATGTGTCATGGACTTTCTCCCTTTTTAATAGGCAGAATTCAAATATTCTCACTCACAGCCTATCTTTCTCTGGAAACACTAGATTATCTCAGGATCTTATGGGCAGAATTATGAATCCGACGCAAAATCCACATCACAGCTTGGTCCTACTGTGGAGGCTTTCCAAGTGCTGCTCCTCAAAGATCTCTTTTGCCCCAAAGCCTTGGAATTGTGCCCAGCCTTCCTCCAGCAGAAGACAATTGATGAAACAATATGGGAAAGAAAAGTCTGATCTGGAAGTTCTTATCTGGGGAGGGGAAAAGCACTTCTACTGCATGTGGAAGCCATCTAGAGGAAGGCAGGTCTTGCTAAATATCAAAAAGCGTAAAGCTACAGGATTTTGGACACAGCAGAGAATAAACACCAGGAGAAGTCCATCCCTTAGTTGGTCACAGTATGACTGTGCATGGAAGAGAGAACGCAATTCCATTGAGCAGGTATCCTGCAAGACAAAGTCCTTTATCTCTTCACCTGCTGTGCCAAAAACTCCTCTGACAGCTCAGCACTGAATGCCCACAGAGCAATCACAACTATATAAATGCGTACATTTCCCTAACAGTTATCTCTGCCCATGCACCATGCATATACCAGGCTACACGTGAGCCACTTCCCAAAAGCCCCGGAACATTATAGATGAGCTATACAACCCCAGAAGCGCAGGCTGTAACACAGCTGGCAAAAAAAAGTGTTTATATGGCAGTCTTTCATTCAGCGATCTTTTTTTATAGTGCTGACAGAGAAATCTCTCCATGTTCATTTGCAGGTCTGTATTTCTGTCAGTATTGTGGTATTTATATTATAGGTGCATTTACATAATATTTATGTATTACTACTGCTTTCGTTAACCAGCTTTCCCATCTGACATTTGGCAATGAGGCTGGCCACCTGGTAACTGTAGATTTAAGTGGAAGTGTTGTGCTCTTTGAGGCAACAGGTACATACATTTTTGGTGGATGTAAAGACCAAGTAGTAAGAGTCACATAACTATGTGATAGCTATGCTTATTTATCTATGCCTACATACTAGGCTAAGGGTATCTTAAAAGTTTAAAAATGTATAAAGCCTGATTTTTCTGTCTGGTGGCAAGTCAGAAGACCGCTAACTTTGAGTAGAGACTTACCCCTTCCAAATTTTAGACGTACTGACAAATTGCTGTTCTAAACTAATAGCAGTGTTGAAGACCTCTCTGCTAACACTATCAGATAAATACATCTAAAATCTCTTCTTCCCACATTTGACACTTCCTAAGGGCTTGCCTACACAACAAAGTTGTTCTTACATTGATTTTTAAAAATGTCATTTGGTTTATGAGTGATTTAGTTCAACCCAGTTTAAATAGATTCTTTTGAAAAATACGTGTTTATATAAAACATTGCATGTATGCAAGTATAAAAGCTCTGCAGAAATCAACACCATCCGGGTTCTGACTTGGATAGAAATTGGATTGTTGTACAATTTCCAGTCTTGGACTCAGATGAAGGTCTGTGCTTCGTTTTGTTTTTTTAAAAGAAATGAAAATGTCTCTAGGCATTTTAAAGTAATGCTAAATAAAAAAAATATGATTGATATATATATGTGTGTATATAAAACCATATATATATATACACACACACACATATATACACACATCTTACTTCTGTTGGCATAACTAATACTTTTATTTAGATGTCCTGATCTGCTTAGAGGCAGTTTCACTGAATTAAATGAAGAGAAATATGGGCTGAGACACTCATATAATGCTAGTTTTCTAGACTCAAGTGCTTTCCTCTGTGAAATACAGAATGTTTAACAAGTCCTTATCATTGATATGGTTGTAACTGATGTGACACATCCTTTCTCTGTGGCCCATCCAATGTTTTAACACCAAAGTTAAATAAAAATTTGCACAAGTGGGATTTCTCTTGTTCTGTGATGTAGAAGAATAGCCAGTCATGGTTTGTATAAATTACATCACAGTCACAGTTATATATAATATAGTTTTCCTAATGAGGCCAATTCCCTAGGCAACAGTCCAACCCTGTAAATGTCTAAGCACAGGAATACAGCCAGCAGGATGTCTAACTCAGTTGAATTCAATGGAAATGATTTAGTACTCATAATCACCTCACCTCCATGAGCTGTGTGCGTGTTGTAAGTAATGTATTCAGAAAGAAAAAAAAGTATTTATATACTCCTTCTTAAGTGAACTGTTTCAAAACCTCCTTATTTTCCCAGTGTATTTTACCATCCCTGTTTTGAAAATGGTTTCTCTCCTGAAGTTCAAAACAACCTTCAAGAAAAACAACTAAGAAATTATACTGAAGAAGCTCTAAGTAAATTTGATACAATGCCTTGTGGTTTGAGTAACCAAAGAAGTCTACTTGTGACCATTTTATGTTCCTGAAATAAAAATAAGTTTCAGTCTTTCAGATCACGGGTCACAAACTGATTACTTTTCTTTTGGCTGGCCTCTCCATCATTCCACCTCTCCTCCCCCACGTCTCTATTCATCAGTGTGCAAAGCAGTGTAAAAATACTTCCATTGCAAATCAGTGGGATACCTTGTTTTGTTAGTCCTTTCAGGGAACTTCACATGCACTTTGGCATGTGTTGCTCCAGGTGCATGTATTGCAGCTCAAAATCAAAAGTTAGGCCTGATTGATTTCCTACAAGAAGGCTGGACAGCAATGAGCTAACTACGTGTGGTGATGATTTAGCTCATTTTACATGCACTGTATGTCTGAGGTGCCATGAAACTTCTTATGTTCTGACAATATCCACAAACCTGAAATCCACCATCCATTGGAGCTGATAGTTGTCAGTGTAGGTCACTGCAGTATTATTGTGAAGGTGTCTGTGAAATGGCCCCAAGAGGGAAGGAAAATAGACTTTGAAGTTACTTCTGTATCACTGCCTCCCAGCCGTGCTGGGTGCTGCTCAGCCCATCCCTGTCCAGGAACCTGGTGTCAGAGCAGCTTTGCAAGGCTAATAAAAAGGAGCAATCAATTTTTACTCCTCCAAAAGGACAATGCAAAGCATGTATGCCTCAAAACCAAGCTTTAAAATAAAGTAGACAGTGTGAGGGTTTTACTAGGTCGTAAATGCGTGATTCGTTATAACCTGGCTTACGTGATAGGACACAGCTCACCTATATGTTGGTTGCACTTTCGTTCCAAATGAACCCGCTGCACCATGTAATATTAAACTGCTAGACACAGTAATGAAAAGAAGCTTGAGGAAGGTACAGGTACATTGCTCCCTATCTGTCAGAAAACTGCCTAGGGAAATGAGGTCAGCTATCTGCTCAGAAATTGTGCTTGAACATGAGGGAGCCTAGATTTGTTTCCGTAAATTACAAGGGGTTTGGTCTTACTTCTGCCGAAAGTGAAGGAAAATCCCTTATGCACTTTCTTTAAAGTAGGGTCAGAAGCTTTAAAAAGCACAAGGATACAAGGAGCATAGGGACTTGTTATTTGAGCTGAATACTAAAGTTTCCTTTAAGTGTATGTAGCATTCAGTTGTGTAATGGTAAAAAAAGAACTGAAAAACTCACCTGTTTGTTTTCGCTTCAATTATCCTTCCACTGCCTTGTGTTTACACTTGATTATCCTACTGCCAAAATCATATGATCCAGTGGAGAGATATCACCTCATATAAACATATGTTATCAGGAATAAAGAAAATGGACTTTTCTTTAGTTGTCTAGAGGGACAGGTAAGGTTTTATGCTCAGAGTTTTAGCATGATCTTGAGTCTCCTATTCTGGACATTTTCTTTTCTGCTCAGGTAGGCTTGAACTGCCTTTTAGTAACACAGAGGAGGAAATCCTCTTACCTACAGCTAGTGTCTCTGCTGGACCATCAATTTTGTACATGAACTCTTTTAAGCCAATTGTAAGCTGGGGATAAAAATAAATAGCTGCTGAAAGAAAACCTCTACAATTGTGTCTGTTTGGAACCAGAACATCCTGGACCTGCTCTCTCCTATGCAATATGCAATAAAATCTGCAATTTCCTCCCCCTTCTAAGTCCTATAAAGATAAGAAGGAAAAAAATCTGTTCTTTTACATAAATTTAATAGAGGAGGTTAGGGGGAGTTCTCCAGCAGATACAAATGGAAGGGGCTTTTGAGGGAATGCTCTTCCACCAAAAGGCCTTTAGGGGGAAGTTCCTAAAAATTTCCAGAGAATCTAGATGACTAACTACTGAGGTTGTCTGAGGACTTAACCACAACACAACACAAATATGCAAAGTCTGCAGGGTCTGAGAACTAATCATCATACAAGGGAGAAACTGTTTTCCATTTCCCCTGTTTAGTTTTTTTTGGGTAGTCTGCCACTGAACTGTGAACGAGCCTGGGAAAGCTGGGACTCTTCCATCTCTCATGTTTAAAGTCATGTTGTCCAGCTCTGGATTTGAGTGGAGAATGAAGCCTCTCATTCTTGGGCAATTCATTGACGGCTGGAAGACATTAGAGTTGTTGACATCTGTAAAGAATTTCAGAAATTATGAGGATGTATAGTGATGAGCAACACAGAGGCCACATCAGACCAGAGCCTCATGGTCACCCAGGAGTTGTGTAATTGAGGAAGATACATGGATTCTTTCCAGAAGATGTCAAATCTGTACCGAAGCAGAACTGAAAAGTGTGCACTGTATTCGAACAGCCATTCAGGCAAAAACTCAGCCAGAATTTCCCTTTTACAGCTCTGTCTGATGCGTAGTTCTGCCTTTATTCTGATGGGCTCCATTACACACCTATAGCAGTACATTTCTCCATGTTGTCTTTAACAAGGATAGACTTAAATCCACATATTAAATCCCATCTTCCTTGCGCTGATTCTTTTATTATTGCATTTGCATTACTCCACAGCATCCTCCCTCATTTCTCTTTGTTCTCTTTCCTAGGCAGGTGGGAGAGCTAATTAATTAAAAGTCTTATTATTGTGGGATAGAAGCATGTAGCTTGAAAAGCAGGGCCACTGCAAGTATTCAGCTGAGGTATTGTAGGGACTGGGTGGGCAATGCTTTGTCAGAAGCCTGGGACCTCATAGCTTTTAGGCAATAACCATTTCATCTTCTGGTCCAGCTGTTCCAGCCACTGTAAGAGTTCCCCATTGGACATCCAGTCCCTCATGGCGACCACAGAGGGACTCTCCGTTCTGGGTTGCAGCAGCTTGTGATGCTTTGCAGTGTAAGGGAAGGCTTTTTGTATGCTGAGCTGCTACACTTCATATAGTATTTTGATTGCACCTCATTTTTGCTACCCCTGCCTCATGCACTGATGTGTTGATTGCAAAGCTGCCATTGTAGCTTGCCTTATGGCTTACATCCATGTAAATGAGGCATAAAATCCCAGCAAACCAGGCTGCCATAAATTTATCCATGTCTGATGAACACGTTGGTGAGCATTGGTAACCAAGACAGGGGAAGGCAGTGAATGAGACTGGAGACAGCTTACAGGGACCAATGTTGCACAGGTGTTAATTGCAGTGTCATGCTTTGATTTTACAGCAGATTATGATCTCTCTTTCTATTAGTACAGTGAACAATTTCCACCTCTACGCCCATGGTTCTTGCATTTTTGTAAGATGTTTTTCTTTGCCATGGGTCCTCTTTCCTACATAAAAGACATCAACTAGAAATTACATTCCCTTTTTTTCTCCACAGAGTGAACTAGAAACATGACCACCTGCAAGACCATTGATTTTTTTGGGGGGGAGAGGGTTACAATCATGTTTGCCTGTTTTTATAAATTTTGTTTTCTTTTACACACAGTCATGAATAGGACTTGCACAAACAAGGAAAAGTGACTAACTAAAGAGTAAAGACATTGAAACTTAAAATATGAAGAGAGCTGTCAAACGTAGTGAGTAAGTGGGGAGGAGTAGAAATTTTCTTCTAATCTCTCTCAGCTATTGTAAACACATCTCACTTGCAACAGCACATCTTATCAACAGATGTTGGCTGTTCTTGTCTTTAATTGCTGCTGTCACTTTAGCTTCTAGCAGTTCCTGCTGCTACGGCTCAGTCATTAAAAGGACACTTCTCCACTAACTTCTTATTGCTCTGCTACCCTGCTCCGCCTCTCGGGGGGAGTGTGTGGGGGTGTCTGTGTGTGTCTGTGTGTGTGCGTGCCTTCTCTGCAGCCTCGCATCCCTGCTGCCGTGCTTGCACCGCAGTGTGGGTGTGCGTAGGTGGGTGGTGTGATCCCTCTGTGCTCAGACTGCACCGCTGACTCCAGGGACAAAAAATGTTGTCTCCCATCTGGTCCCAATCCTGGAAGGCTGCAGGAGAACGGGGTGGCAGGTGCTACTTAGAGAAAGCTCTTCTCATGCTCAGACAGGCTCCCCTTTTTATCCTGCATAAACAGTGGCAAAGTATTTTTCTCCACATCAATTCCTGCCTCTTCGCTGCTCTTCTTTTCCTACCCCCACCACTGCCTTTTCTTTCTCCCGCGGGACTGGAAGAATCTCAGAGGAAATAAGTAAAGCTTTCCTAATATAGAAGCTCATCTTCTCTGAAACCACTTCTCATTCTGTTAATGGAGTTCTGGAAATGTTTCAGCTCTCTCCCTACACTAATACTTTATTCTTTTCCTCTGATAGCTGTCCAAGCACCAGTGTCATCAGTTTTCTTAGCTTTATTAGCTTGTTTTGCAAAGAAACGCACAGGCAGTCTAACAAAATAATAATAAAAAATTGGCTGAAGAGTTTTATAGCTATGTACTCTCTTTAAAAAAATAAATATGCGTCTAGAGACATCTTTCTGAGGCCATTCTTTTACTGGGGTTTTACACTTTACAAATATATGTGCTCTACATACAAACATCAATGGAAGATAACACAGGTTGCTTAATAGGTGTACACGTTCCTTCCTCCTTCCTCTCTTACGCTGATTTATGTTTGGCCCAGGGCTCTTCTTTCATAGTCTTTCCACCTTTGTAGATGTGACATCAGTGCTGAATATTTGCAAATCCTCTCTTCAAATTTTATATAACAAAAGCATGAAGTGCCTGCAAATCCTCCATGTGGAAGGGAGTGCTTTTTCTGTGCCTCCCTCCCCCACAGTTACACTCGTTCTGGGGAGAAGCAAGGGAAGCGCAGAGCAGCAGACGTGGAAGCACTCTTGTTCTGCAATGAGAATAGGGTTTTCCATGGGTGAGAAGGTGCAGGGTAGTACCAGGGGGCAGGTGGATCTGCCGTGCCCAGCACTGCTTCTGCAGGATGCAGCAGAGACAGGGGGAATCCCAGGTACCCTCCTGTCCCCTCAAAACCCCATCTTCAAGATGGGAGAGGGTGGTTTGACTAGGGAGCCTTCCACCCCCAAAATAGAAATTGTGGGGAGCAAGGACGCGCTGAGCAGGAACGCTTGGGAGGGTGGGAAGTTAGTGGGAAGAGAAAGAGAAGTTCTTCAGAAAGGTGGCATCTGAGGAGGCTACAGCTGAACGCAGAAGTACAGGCAGCCAATAATAGGAGAAATTCCTGCAGTCGCCCTCTCAGAGAACTAGTTATACAGCGCATATGAAGCAGGCTCAGTAAGCACATGCTCAAAATACTCCGCCACTCCATTACCACCAGTTACCTTCCCCATGCTTTACACTAGCTGCCCAGGGCACGCTTTCCTGCCTCTCCTTTTCCAGACACAACATGTGCAAAAATAGGAACTGACTGAGATAAGCACCAAACAAAACATGGACAATTGCCGGCAGGCAGTGCCTTGCCTAAATGGCTTCTCCCAAATGCACAGGAGGGGAGATAGGAGAAGAGTCGCCTGGGATGGGCTTCAATTTCACACAACCTCTTCCAGTGAAGACTAATGGGCGCCCCAGTCAGAGGGTGGCCCAAATCAGCACATACAGAGTTTCCAGGTAGGTTGTAGCATCTGGCCTGTTGGGTACCCTGTCCTTTCGAGACCCACGAGGATGCCAACAAGACAGTTGCTTATCTGTGGTCGGGTCCACCCAAAACTAAAAACAAGGGCAAGAAAAAGAGACTGGATCCCTGCTGGCACAACTTGGTCATATGAAGTATAGTCTGAGAAACACATCGGTCTTGATAAAGGCTAGCTATGCCAGCCTCAGAAATTCAGAGTGCGGATTTGGTGATAACTGTGTGCATAGAATGCAGAGACAGGAAAAACCTGAACCAAAAAAAATGTGTTCTCCAGCAGGAACACAGAATTAAGGTGCTAGTTTTATGCTGCATTTTTATTAGTGGCATCTCAAAAATATCACTTTCAGCATGCCTTTTTCACTTCTCCCACAGAAGCATGAAAATTAACATCAGCTAACAAAATTTTCTATTGCTCTGGAGGAAATGTTCTTGAGAGGTGTTTATATATTATTTGTCTCATTCGCTTTTTTTTTTACTTTATCAAAGTCTAGTCATAATGAAATTCCTGGGGTTTTTTGTTTTTTGTTTTTTTTTTATTTTATTTTAAGGCATGATTTAATTCCTTCTCCCCTCTCAGAGTTTAAGATACACACATACCGCAACAAGCAAAACACAAGACCCTTCATGCAGAGTCATTAACCATCAAATTTCACACTGGGCACGATATGCCAGCTCAGATAAAATATAGGAGTGAAAGACGTGGTCTGGCACACAGCTCCTAGGTGCAGACAGCAGGCTTGCCCCCTGGATGGCCTGAGAACATCTTCACCGATCAGGTTCTGCCATGTGCGGAGAATAGTTGGGCTGCTCATGAAGGTGAGGTAGGGTCACGTTTGGGGGTGGCAATTCATTCCCTACTTGTCCTTTATGACAAGGGAGAAGTGCCTGAGCTCATGTCTTCTTCTGGCTGCTGCTGTGCCACCCGGAGAGGTCAGAAAGGGCCTGTCTTCACCACCTCTCGTCTTACCTTCCCCCGCAGCACCGCTCTTTCCAACCCAAATGGGCTAAGGAGACATTGTGGCTGCACATCCAGGTGCACACACCTCTGCAGCTAGCACGGGAGGAGAAGGCATGGTCAAGTCCTAAGCTTCTGCAGCCCTTTCCCTGATCACCAAAAGCCCAGGCCACCACACCTGCCTGTCTTTACCAACTTTGTAGCTCCACAGGGGCAACAACTAACTGTTTTCCCCCAGGCCCAAGTGCTACTGCTTACAGGTAGCTTATGCAATCCCGTACGTGAGTTAGCTCTGCCCCACATAGGAACCTAATCAGAGTGAAGGTCAATTCCTGTGAAAATATCCTATGCTGCTGCTTGGTCTATCGTTCAAGTTACTCAAGGTCAGTTTTTATTTAATCATGCTTCCTTCCATGATTTTTTCCCTCCAATATTAAAAAAGGCAATTAGATAACAAAGCACATGTAGCTTGTTTTCTTGGATTGTTTCTCAGATTTTTCCTAAATTGTCACTGCCCCTTTGGACTTCAGCAGTGGGGTGGGTGCCAGGTTTCCACAGAGATGCAAACAAATTCTATGCAATAAAATATCATCTCTACATAATTTAAGCCCCAAATGTACATGGTGACAGTTTTATGTTTGAATAATATGAAAATCCGAGATATTGGATGTGAGTATAATTTAGGATCGAGAGCTGCAAATATTTCTGTGCCCTGGAATCCAGTTAAAATGCACTGGTGCACATGCTGTGTTTCAGTGGTGAAGTATCGCTTGCCTCTGATTGCTGCAGGGCAAGAGCTTTATTTTCCTAACCCATGATTTAGTCCTTTCCACCCGCTGTAAAGTGTAACTAACAATGCCCTCTATGTGAGCTCTGGTAGCTGAGGGGACAAGGGGGAGATGGCTGCAGTGGGGAGACGGAAAAGGGGGAGAAGAGAAGGGAAAAAAAAAAGGATGCCTGCAACGGGTAAACACATCCACAACTTGCCTTCTTAAAGAGCTGAAGGCTGGATATTGGGCAAAAACCCCAATTATGTGGTGGCAGTGGAGCTCCACTGATTTTGAAGGAGCTGAGCCAGCCTGAACCAGCTGAGAAGCTGGCCTGCAGTCTCGCATTTGGTATCCAAAGTGGTTGGAGCAGGGGAGGTTTGAAACTGTACTCCTCACGTACCGCGGAGGGGTCTGTGGGAATGATGTTTGCTTTGGCATGGAAGCAGGTTAGTGTAGACCTAGCAGGTCCTGCAGTGAAAGGCTCCTTTCTGCTCTGAGTGATGGTAACTTCCATAAGGACAGAAAATTCATTTGGAGATACGGCTTAACCCACATCCTTCTTTAATTCATAGGTCCTTGCACAGTGCAGACCTCCAGGCAAATCCATGTGGATACTCTTGTCCCTATTTTCATCTCTGGGTGTCCTGTGTTTACTTTAAGGCACAGATCTCATGGTGTTTTCCCTGGATACTTATTCCAGACTCCCTCTTAAGGTCCCATCAGCCGAGAGAGTCCCTGCTGGGAGGTGATAAACTCTGATGCGTTTGCAATGCCTCCTTCCAGAGCTGTGGGTCTGGGTTAGGAAAAAGGAGCTGCTGCATTTTCTCCATCTTCCCTTTGCCATACAGGAAGCCTGTACTAAGGTTTTCCCATTTCTGGCATGCTTTCTGAAATGCGCTCTCTTCTTCCCCCCTGTCCTCTTCTCTTTTCCCATGATACCTGCTCTACCTCTGCCTGGATAGAAAGATTATCTTCTCCCAGTGTGTGAAATGAAGAAGTAGCTGTGAGGAAAAAGTGGAGGCAGATAAGAGGCTTCTCTCACTACAGGCAGCCCGGTGTAAAATGCTTCAGGCAGTGCAGGAAAGCCTGAATGAGGGAGGGATGCAGCAGAGCTAATACCTCAGGATTCACCCCACGAAGGCCACCTTCTTGCAAAGAGATGACTAACAGGGCAGAGGACAGGTGGACAGGGAACGGTGCCTGATTTCTTTTCTGTTATAATAACCAGAGGGTATCAAAAAAGAACAGCAAGCAACAGGTTTAAAATAGAGAGAGATACTGTGTTATACAACTCATAATAAGTAGTTCCCCAGTTTAATCACAGAATTCAGTGATGAAAAAACTGTATGGGTTCAAAAAGTGATTGGCAAATAAAAAAAAAATTAAATGAAAAAATTAAATGAAAAGAAAGTTACTCTCATGCAGTGGAATCCCTGAGGCACAAAACCTGGAATGCAGGGAACTACTGAAAGAAATACCACTTTGTGATTGCCCTGTTGTTATACTCTCCTATAAGCATCTATGTCGTGGCCATCTTCACAGGTAGGACACAGGGCTGGTGGCGCTTCATCTGATCCAGTACCACCACTGCTATGTTCAGAGGCCCAGGTGGTCAGGTGCTGAG
The DNA here is from genome assembly GCA_002844005.1 of Limosa lapponica baueri. Lineage (NCBI taxonomy): Eukaryota > Metazoa > Chordata > Aves > Charadriiformes > Scolopacidae > Limosa > Limosa lapponica. The sequence goes on along the minus strand of KZ505663.1, from coordinate 1,278,940 downwards.
TGCCACCAGACCTGCAGCACTGTTCCCTGCAGGAACACTGAAAATAGCAGGCCAGATCGACTTTCTAACAAGACCAAATACTGTCATGGAATTGGCAATTCCAGATACTCTGCACAGAAACTCTGTAGGCATTTTCCTTCCAGGTAGAGGAAAATGAATGCCCATGATAAATACTTGTCTACGAAAATGCCTCTAGTCGACGCATATTTAGTATGAGAGTGTCCTTATACATACTTGGTTTAATGGTAAGATGGATACACCACCAATCATTCCTTGTTCACTTCCTCTGGGCTCATGGTTCGCTGATATTCCTCACCTGGGTACAGCCATGGAAAAGCATCACAGGTGAAAAAAAGAAAGCACTTTGAAAACCAGCACTGAATGCATTTTGTGTGGCAAAACACCAAAGACAACCATTTCCCATTAGCGATTCAGAAGGGTGGTGTTGGTATGGACAAAGGACACGTGCTCACCCTGTTCAGGAATGGATGCTGATCCCTGAATGACTGCACTGGTTACTTCTGATGCCATGTTATCTCTCTTCCAAAGTTATTACAATAGACCTCAGAAATCCCGACCCCAAACATGTGTCTGTTGTCCTGTGGAGATGTTTCACGCTGCTGCAGTACCTTGGGTTTGCTGCAGGCTGATAAATGGTAATTCCTTGTCGACTGATATTTGGCAATATGTTAAATGTTGCAACTTGAGCAAGACTCTGGCTCTCAGTTAGAAATGCTTTATCACCAAAGGAGTTTCTTTATTTGGGTTAGCTGTTAGGTCACAGCCCACCACACTGACATGATGTTGTTCAGGCTTCTCAGGATCTTAGTGATGTGATATTTATCATTTAAAGGCCATGCTAGTAGCGTGTCTCATTTTTTGATAGTTAGCAAAGCCTCTGCAGTTCTGCCTTACAAGTATCTAGGATTTCTTCTTAACGAATGCAGAGCAGATACCACAGCTTACTACTCAGTTTCTTCTAAATTATAGAATCTATGTCATAATGTCAAGTCTGCTTGTTAGAAATAATTGGAAGTATCTCACTGCTATCTGTCTGGAATAAACGTCTCATGCTCTGAATGCCCTGGTGTCAACTAAGGAATATATTAATATTGAACATGTGAACTTATTAATTCCCTGCTGAACGAGGATTTATGGCCTGATGGCATTTAACAGTGGAACAGATCATTCATCACAACAAACTGACTATGAGCATTTGTAGGAAAATGGGACAGCAAACACAAATTCCAGATCCTGTCACCATTCCTAACATCAGACCCTCCCTCAGCAAGTGGCCAGAACACCTCCTGCCTTCCAGAGCTACTCCAGGTGCAGGGATGGCTCAGTGGAGCAGCATAGCGCATTTACAAATAGAGGACCAATTATATGTTTCTTCCACTCCCCAAATTCTCTTGCTTCAGCTCCCAGGTTCTGGATATGTAACACAAATCAGAAGTCGTGTTCAGCATGTTTGATTTGGCAAAGCTTGTGTGATACATGAACTATGAGATGTTGCTTTAGGTCTTTGGGGGACCTACCTGATGGTTCCTGAAGCTAATGGGGACAAGGAAGGAAAACTACTTTCTTTCAATGGATTTTATGTGATTGTTTTCAATAGGATCTTCAAAGATTCAATTCACACTACTTGAAAATTCACATTACTGTATGAAGAAACATGAGATTCATAGGAAAAGTGTGTGACTGAATTAATGCATCTTTTTCTTTAGTGGGTTTCAGTTCAGTGTTGAGGTCTGTTTAATTTAATTACATGTTTGCTCCCTTCATTGTTTTTTCTGTTTCTTACTGTTTGTCACACACAAAGAAGGTGACATCAGGTTCTAGGACTTCGTACACCTTGACATAGACATTTATACAACTGGCTAACCTGGTATGGTGACAATTGCTCCATCAGATCTGATATTAAACTTTCAGAAATAATCTGGACAAACTGATCTTGCTACATATTTAATTTCTTCAGTATAAATTATGTACCTATCTGTCATAGTAATTTCTGGACAATTCATAACTACAGTGTGCCAGTTCTCCCTGTTAACTTTGATATGCTATATAAAAGAGTTGGGGCCTGCCTCTGAGAATGAAGTAATTAATAAGAGAGATGAAGTTGCTTTAGGGACAAAGTCTCAAAAATCAGGAAGATGTCCTGACATACAGTTTATTATGCAAATTATCTTACCTCATTCTGGGATTTCAGTAATTCTTTGGATCTTGCTGAATGTGATGTGTGAGACTGCCACTTGCTAAAAATATTCTGTAACAGATCCGGAATTTGGTTGTTTAATTTTGTTTTCGTTCAAGTTCTCATTGCTCATGAATGTGGTCTGAACCTGAGGATTCTTAGACTGGATGATTAGATGGGCCTAAAGGCGCAAAGATTTTTTGAATATTTACTTTTTTGGAGTAAAATTCATCCAGTCTCTTTTAGTTTGGTCAATTATGGGTCTGAACTAATTTCCACTTATATTAACAGGAGTTTATCCAACACTTCATTGGCAGAACCCTCTGCTATGGTCAAGAATAGTATAGTCAAGTTTATACCAGAGTTCCCATTTTAACTTGATTCTCAAATCTTTTCATTTTATAAGTGTCTCTAAAATCATGATGCAGTATACCAAAGAGCTGACTCCCTGCAGGTAATAAAATATTTCAAGGAGTTTTATTTGAGATGAGAGAGAGAAAAGATACATGACTTGAACAGTAACTGTCAAAGAAAATGGGAATTTTACACTGCGATGAAGGTAGACTCAATTGAGAGACATGAAAGAAGATGAAGGAGTGAGAAAAAAGACATCTATGTGTATTGGGAAATAAAAAGACCATGTTGTATAAGCCAATACTGCTGTGAGAGATGGAGGATAACGAAGAATTTAACATTACCTTGATCCTCCTGGTCTTTTTTAAAATAAATCACCATTTCATACGGTGAGTCTCACTTTCTTCACATCCACTTCCATCATACAGAATTAAGTAACAAATTGATTGTCTTCGCAGGAAGAAATGTGCCAAAACACATACTAAATCCACTAATAAGACTGAGACACAAGTCTTCCTCTTACTTCAATCTAGACATCCTTTGTTCTTTAAACTTTATTTTGAACTTGCTGTCTTTGCCTGCATGGTATTGGTTTCTGGAAGAGCTTGGATTTGCAAACATTGCAAGATGTCCTAAGATAAATTTTGGTTTTCTCTAGTTATGTTTTATTTCATTACTGCTCAGAATTGCAGCCATCTCAAAGTAATATTTCCAGAATGTTTAAAAAACAAGTAAAAAGCATATACTAGCTTAAGATTCTATAGCTATCTTACCTTTCCAGCTTTTCTTTCCATCTGAGTTTTCATCCTTTCTCTTTTTCATTTCTTCGAGAATGTGTCCAAACCTGAAGATGGGGAGCAGAAAATTTCCTGCAGTAGGAAGGAGAAGAACCAGTTCTGTGGTGCCTGCTCTCTTTGATCTCCTGCTGGTTGGCCACTCATCTCAACCGATCACACTGCACCACATGTCTGTCCTTCTGCCCCTTCTTGTCCTGGTCTACTGTTCTTCCCAATGGCAAACTGCCTTTCCCTCCATGGACCATTTCTTTCACCTTTTCAGCTCATGCTGGTTGTCTTCCTTTCTTTCTGATGTAGTTTTGCGGCTTGACTATGCACATGTTATTTCCTCTAGAAACACAAATTGATGGGTATGGTCTACCACGTGTTTACACTGACTTCAGAGATTTTTGGATGTAATCCTCTCCCTGCAAAGTATGGACTGTAAAGCAATATGTTATTTCTTCCTTGTTGGTTCTAGAGTGTTCCATGTAATACCGCAAACTCAGTCCTCGCCTTGCACACAGCATTCAGAAAGTTGCTGAATGTTGCTTCTGTGCTGTACATTTATTGACTGAAACATTTGAGTTGTTGCTTTTCACACTGGTAATTTTAGAGCGCAGATGCCTAGCATGTTTACTCACATACCAGGGCTCACATTTAATGAGCAAAATGTCAAGTATATTGTTATCCACCATAAAAACTGTGAAAAATATCCTTGCCATCTGCAGTGTGCCTTCTGCTTCAGCCTAAAAGACTTTTACAAGCAACCACATGAAATTAACATTAAAGTCAATATTTATAAATGGAACCACCTCTAGAGGGCCGGATCTTCTCCCCTCCCACACCCCCTGTTCCTCCGGGAGTTAATGAGCCAGGGAGGAGGCTGGGTGCAGGAAGGGGAGCCGAATCGCGCTTGGCTCCTGGTTGCAGTCAGCCAGAATAATCTCCCCATGATGAGGAAGAAGCAGAAACAGAAGAGTGGCACTAAGTGGCATTGACAGCATCTGAGGGCCAGATCCCACGCTGATGTCAGTTGGCGTAACTTCATTGTCTTCGCTGAAGTGACGCAGAGAGAGTAAACCAGCGCAGCTCGGCTGACTTATGTAGCATGATGTTCGATTTGTGCCAGCTGAGGATCGAGCCCAGAATAACATTCGTTAAATAGATGGTGGATAGCAAAGCTGAAACTGGGATTTGACAGACTGCCATGAAACAAGATAGCATCTTCCAAGAAAATGTTTTCTACTTCTCCACCAAATTTAAGACTCTCTGGGGCAAGAACTGACCATTTGTTCTGACTTTTTATAGTGCTGAGGACAATGAAGATCTCATCTGTCGCTAAAGCATGTAGCTTGTCCTGCAAGAATAATAAAATTAATAACTACTACTAAAACGTCCTTGTCCAGACATGCTATGACCTTTTAATTTTGCTTTTGCAAAGCCTTGAACCCCAGCATGATTAGTGTGTTGCAGGACTGAGATCTAAACACATTTTTAAACAATGCTGTTGTCCACTGCTGTTATCCCAACATCCAGAAGCAGCTGAAATTCCAGCTGGACCTTTATGGGGCAGAGCTGATGAACTAAAGCCAGAACATGCTCCCTTGGAGAGGTGAGCAGAGGTAGCTTTTGCCATTTGTTCCAGCTGTTCTGCCAAGTCTCCCACATACCCTCGGATCCACCAAGCTCCTCTGAACCACAGTCTAGCAGGGACATCACGGAAGCTGGTCACTCCCACAACTGGAGGCTAATGAAACAGAGAAAGGTAGTGTAATCATATAATTGACACTGCTTTGCCTGTTTCCTCGTACACATGTTGAACAAGAGGATCAGGGAGAAAATTGCTGCAGTAATTAGCAAACACAGCATAAATATTTATCGAGGAAACTCCAGGTCAAATGGATTTTAAAATTTTTATTTAGAGTTGTTTAGATGTAAACATATTTCCTTAATTGGACTTTAAGAAGGGCACTCACATGTTTCCTTTTGAGCGTTTCTAATATAATCATCGCTTGGGCAATTAGGCCACTCGCTAAGCCACAAATCTTATCTTTCACACTGGTGAGTCATAAATAAGGACTGAGTCACAAATAGACCAGACAGACAAATGGTGGCAGGAAGGAAATAAGATTGGCTGTGAATAAATTTAGGCTGGAAATTAGAAGATGGCTGCAGACTACCTGAGGAGTGCAATTCCGATAGTTTTCTAACTGGGAGGAATTGAGGGGAAAGAAGTAACTTAAATTGCTTTATCATTTAGCTTGATAAGCTCATGAAAGGGATTGTACGCTAAGTAGGAGAATTTCTTAAGACTGAATTAGACGATAGGAGTCCTTGAGTCTTCCAAGCTTCTGCCTGCCACGACTACCTGCAATTAGAGGGTTAGTGGCCTGATTACCCAAGTTGTCCCAGCGAGTTCTGTTGCTATCAGTGGTCCTTAGGACTCATATGCAGCAGGGGCAGATTGCACAGATACAACTATGCCAGTGTTGTCATACATTCAAGACTCTAATCAATGCAGAATCTAGTGTTTGCACTGTGAGTTTGCAGCAGTGCGGCTGTGTTGCAAAACCCTCCTGTTAGAGAAAGGGAGAACAGCTTGCCTTCTTATGATTGCATTCGAGGTCAAGTTCAATTATGGGGTATTCAATGATGGGGTGCACCTAATAAGATGGAGACTAGCTAATAGCTCTATCAGCTAATGAAATGTTTTCCCCTGTTTGACCAGCACAATGACTTTCTGTCGTGCAACCAGCGTTCCTGGGAACGGTTGCAATACAAATAATGGGACTTAGGATGTTGGGCTACTCTTTACTGGCTTCTGTATTTTTCAAGGAGAAAGGGAGACTGGAATTTTTGCTGGTCATGGAAGAGAATTTACTTACTTTTTTTGTGTAAGTCGCGCTGAATATGCTGACGTGGCAAATAATATAGGCTGGAAGTGTGTCTGAGTATATGAATGCTATCTGTTAAATGAACAAAGTCCCATGTTTGTCAAAGCATGGGTCCCACTGTGCCTTCCAGTTCCACATCAGCTCTGTTCTGCACCAGCAGCCTCATCTTTAAATGTGATCCTTGTTTTGCTGTGACATGGTGTGACTCAAAAATGTTCTGTTTTTAATCAGTCCCTAGAGCATGGATGCACATCCCGTACCATATTGGCCCATCAAGTGTTTTTACTGGTATATGCAGAGCACAGCCTGCTCCCTCTTGTTTTGCTTCCTGCATGCCCTTTGGTCTCTCTACTATCATATGATACAGGTACTTGTGTTTCCCAGAGATATTCATGCCTGGTTATGTCGCAGGAATGCATACGACATGATGTTGAAATTATATAGCCATGTATGATTATTGTGTGATACCAGATGCCCTCATTTTCTTATGATGAGGGCCATGCTCCTCAGCCAGTGCTCTATACATCTAAATGAAAGTATATTTCAACTGCATATATCAGGGCTATCTGACCACAAGGTTCAGTACTAGTATTTTAGTGTCAAGTACGGCTTGTTTTCTGTAAGCTTACAATTAGGTAGTGTTTTACTGTCCTGGAGAAATACTTCTATTTCTTGCTGTTTCTTAACATTTGGTCAGTCTACACTTGGCAACAGAAAGGTGCCCTATCTCATTGCCTCAATGGGTGGAAAGGTTTTAAGAAGACAAAAATATATAAAGACCGCAATGTGTCTCACTTCAGTTTCCTAGCAATAAAGAAAAATTAAATTATTAGTATATAAGCAATTAAAATAAAAAGTTATTTTAACTATACAATATGGGTTGCAGGATTTAGAGAGGAAGAAATCAAGTTTGACTTGAACTTGCACTTTGACCTCACTGGGACCAGAATTGCATTCTAATATATAATACAGCCTGCTTTCCTGAAAAGCAGCCTGTCAGGGTGTGAGTGTCAGCATTGAATTAATTAAATTCTATAAAGCAAAATACCTTTCTTTTTTAAAAAAAACCAAAGTAAAGTATATGTGTTCTTTGCATATTAACTTTCTGAACTGTTAGTTGAAAAAAAGGATTTGCCTTTCCAGAAACTTGTACTTTTTGTCTCCTATGCGATTTGCTGTTGGTTCAGCTTTCTTTCTCTCCTTTGCTAATCTACATGGTGAAGATTATTCTAAAAGGATTTCTGTTTTGAAAGAGTCAACTTTCAAAAATCCCTGAAAAATCACCCTTCCATAAGCATGAAATAAAACCTTTGTGAGCTGAATCCCCCCTTCAAACCATGACAAAGTTCCCAAATCTACCTAAGTGAGCTTTGCAAACCATGCCATGTATTTCACACACCATACACCTGAAGATAATGTTTGGTTGATACATGTTTTTCTAGCTCCCTTTCTATGGAGAGTTTATACCCACTTAAGATCTGTTGTTGTGGCTATGCACTGTAATTTACAGCAGAGTTGTTTACTGTGTGCCCAACGTTGTTCATGCGTGAGGGTTTTGCTTTTGACCTCACTGCATGTAGAATAAGGTCTGAGAAGTATGCAAGCTTTCTCCCACTCTCAAATTAACTTACTTACACCGTCCCCCAACATTTGGGATGAAATTCTTCATATTTCAACATCATGACTGTATTGGTCACTGTATCAGTGTGAGAAATAGGAAAATCTTTCTCCTTTTCCATTGTAAAAATGTTTCTCTTGTTACGGAAGAGTTTGCTTGGCCCTGACTAGGGAAGCATACTGCCTGCCTGTCTGGGGAGAGTTTCACCATCTCCACAGGTTCCCTCTACCCAGCTGTGCTGCAGGGTATAACCCTTAGCTGGTATTCACTTTCAGAATTTCAGTTTCCACTTTAAACAACTGCTTAACTTGTCCAAGAGGTGCTTCATGGTGGCAAGTGGTTTCAGGAGTAGGTGCATACTCCTGGTGGGCTCACTGGGTGAGTCTACACAGCACAACCCAGGAGTGAGCCGTTCTGGGTCCTGCTCCTGCTATGTCCATGACTTGGAAAAGTCTCTTTTTGCCAATGGCTTTGCCTCTAATTAGCATCCCTTAATTTCATGTGCTTGATGTTTGAGTGCCAAGCTTGTGGCAGAATGCTGGGATTTGAGAGATGCTGATTTTTCTTCAGATGGAGAATGGGACCTCTCAGAAAACTGTGGGCATGGGAATGATGTAAACCTAACTTCCACATGCATCAGTTCCTCCACGTGCTAAAGCAGAGAAATCCTACTCACTGTGCTACCAGGGCACTATAACATTACATTTGTTACTGTTTGTAAAAGGCAGCAGGTTTCTTAGATCAATACTGCTACAGAAGTACAAAGTAATCGTACTTCTCGAGGAGGAAGAGGATTGCCTTTTGAGTTGCCATCTGCTCCTGGCCTGACTCCAATTGCTTCCTGGTGAGTAATCTGAAGGCAATTTTTTAGAATCAATTTTGTATCCCATTTTCACAATATGACATATGTAGCTCTAGGTCTTAAAGAGGGAGGAACAATCCACCAGTAGTCTGCCTCCCACTGTAGAAGCGAATCCTCTAAATTAGAGGATAGTAATTAGACAAATTCATTGATTTGCTGTAAATATCCTTACTGTATCGTCACCCCATTGTGGTTCACAGAATGAAGTCCTTTTTTTTTTTTTTTGGCATTTTCTAAATGATCTCATCCCTGAGGCATGGGTGAAATAAAGGTCAGTTCAAATGCTTCCCAAACAATAACCAGTGTAAGAGGATCACCAAGTCTTTGGGGGAGGAGGGAGAACCTACAAAATGATCCATGTAAGACCAGAAATGTCATCTGTCATCTTAGAACAAGGACTGTGTGGAACAGAACCCGTGCCCTTGAGGTGGGCACGCGCTCACAGAGGAGCCACGTTCCTGCTTCAAGGGACCCTCCTTGCTGGAGCCCCAGTCCCGCTGAGGCCTTTTAGTCGTCCAGCAGCACATCTGTAGCTTCATGGGCTAGTGTATGTCAGAAAGGTGCCTGGTCAAGGAGAAAGAAGCAATCTTGCCTGTTAGGTTGAATTGTCCTGCAAGTCTTTTCTGCAAAGGTATTTACTGTTCACTTTCAGTAATCTTTTTGAGGTCCAAATGGCTTGTGGTATTAGGCATAAGTGCACCTTTATGCCTCTAAGTTCAGAAGAATAGAATAAATCAGAGCGAAATCTTAGGCTATGGGTGTATAGCTTGCCTGACCCAAACTTCCAGCTATATATGGTAAGAACTTCCTGAGGAGCACCAGTGGATCTTCTCTTAGCTGCTGTAGTAGTTCATGCGAGACTCCTTTAGACTTCTTGCTGCCTGTGGACCTATAGTGCTGCTGAAGATGAATGTCTGGGCTACTATGTTGTACCACACCTTTGTTTTTCTACTTCACATCTGATAAAGCATCAGAAGAAAACCATCAGGGGCAACTTGACTGTAGTAACTTTAATTACATTCTTTCCTAGCCAAATGAACAATCGCCCAAAATTTACTCCTCAAGAATGTTACAAATCACTAAGAATATATGCAGATTTTTTGCATACATCTGACAGTCACAGAAACGATGTCTTTTGACAAAGAACAGCCTTCGTAGTTTGAGAGGAGAGGAGATCTGCATTCTGTCAGGATAGCAACTACAGGGCAGTCCTTTCTGTTTTGAAAGATTGCTCTCTTAACAAAGGATGTATATCACAAGGAACAGTTGGTCCTTCAAGTTTTTCTCTAATATACAGTAAATGCCTGCTTCTGGCCAGACAACCTGGCCAGACAAGTCCCATCAGGATTTGCAAATGAGGAATGTGGCCTCTGCTGACAGAGGCATTCTCTGAGGACACCTACTAGATGCAGCATAATACAGATATTGTGAAAAGATTACAGATCTGGCCATTTTCTTCTTGCAATTAGATTAGATGACCCATACTAGGTGGTGAAAATGTAGTTTAAAATCTATTCTTTGCTTGAAGTGAGATACCCTTCCAAAGAAATTGACCTTCTCCCCCGGCTGGATGATATTCTGGTGTGAGATTCTTTGTCTGTCTCTTTTAAATAGCTTTGGTTTAAATCATTAACTGAGAAGAGCAGGAAGAGTTAAAACAGTACATAACATTTAAAACAGTATGTAGGAAACCTTTTTCACATTGAAGGGTGGAAGTCAGGTCCCTCCTGTCCTAGGAGGGTGTGCTAACTGCTAAGCCTCAGGGTCATTCTCATGCTCTCTCCTTGACTGGCTAAATATTTTTTCAAACAGAAGGAAATAATTCAGATGGGAGAATGTCTTCTTACTTCTCTTGTATAGTTAAATAAATACACAAGACTTGTAGAAAATATAATTTTAAATCACTGCAGACATAACTTGTATTTTAAGGTGAGTTTTCAATACTCCGCGTAAGCTGCCTACCCGCTGTTTGCTCTGGATGGAGCAGGGGAGTCTCCTCCTGCCAGCTGATTTCTGAGAAAGGTTTGGCTAAATTGGCTAAGGAGACTTTGAAAGAGATTACAACTTTATGACAAGGGATTAATTTAGATGATAATGCAGTGCACGTTTGGTTTGGCTTTTTTTTTTTTTTTAATTCCTGCATCAGGAAAGCAAAATATGACCTCCTTTGGAAACAGCAGTCTAAATACCACAAGTCCAGTCCAGACTTGAGCTGAGTATTGGACATCTGCGTTTTGCTCATTTAATGGGAATGCTCTCTAAACTTCACATCAGCCTGCACTGGAGAGTCGTGTGAGACATGAGCTGGTTGCTGTAGAGAGTGGTGGTGCCTACAGGAGACAGGGAGAACCTGCCTAATGCCTGCCTCAGCTCTGCATCCCTACCCTACAACCCAACAAAAGGCACCTTGCAAGGCTGAGTTGTACAGAGGCACACTTTAATTTGGAGGATGCTGGGATCTGCACACAGCTCGGCACACAAACCGAGGGAAGATCTGGTTTGGGTCCAGTACAGCTGGATTGCTGCATCTCTTCCCTCAGCTTGGTAAAATCTACTTTTCTATAATTGCTTCTTGTTTACATCGCTGAAACGTGTCTGGTTTTTGGATGTCACTGGCTTGATGATCCTGCTATGGAAGTGGTGAAAATACACTCTTAAAAGCTTCAGCATGCAGGGCAAGTTATGGCATTAACAATTTTCTTTTTGTCTTTATTCTTATTGTAACTCCCCCCCTCACCCCAGGAACCAAGAAAAGACTTGAGATGAAATCACGGTTGCACTAAGATCCCTAAGAGTTTTGCTACTGACTACAGTGTGGCTGGATTTCATTCTGAGTCACAGTTCTCGTTGTGTTCTCTCCTCCTCTGTGGCAAAGCTGTGAATGAGCACTACTTGTTTTGAATAAATCCCAATTTCTCATGTGAAAAAAGGAGAATATGTAGTATAGCTTGAACTGAATCTTCCCCTATTGCAGTATAATTTTGAATCTTCCTTCCTATCTAGTGTTATCTGGCATCCTACTTGAAAACTTATTATGCATCTGGAAAGCAGCTGACTTTGATTTGGAAAAAGCAAAACATTTTTAACATGTCATTTCACTTAACATCTTTGATGTCCAAAAGTACCCATTTTCTTCATCAGTTTATCAGAACCGAGAGAATACAGCAATTTATAGTTATTAATGTTGAATCAGTCAATGTGGTAATTGTGGGGCTAGCACTGGGAAGAAATGTGTTTTTGTAGATGGGTGGGCTGAACGTATTCATCTTTCTAATGCCATTTCTGTTTGGATGATCAGTATCTCTTAAAATACTCCTTTCTACCACCTTGTGTAACTGCTCTATTTTGTACAGCCCAGAAAGAGCACATCTCTCTCACTGGAGCTTAGGACTCCATCTCAAATTACAAAATGTCCCTGACTATTCAGCCTTTTGAAAAAGCTGTAAATAGAGATATAACTTACCTAGCAACAAAAAGTAGATTTCCACAATGTAGTCTATGAACACAGTGAGTTTATTCAGTTATGGCCATGCCATAGATCCTCTTTTTCTGTCAGTAGTCTTTCAGAGACCAATTATAGAAAAAGTCTTTTCTATACTCAGCTAATATTAAGAAATCCTCATGGTAGCAACTGTGCAGAATACAAACAATCTAAACTTCTAAAATTAATATACTTGGAGTTTCTGCTGGGTCAGGTAAAACCAGAATTGAGTGAATACTGGGGGACGGCACGCAAGGTTTTGAAAATGTCAGTCTCTTGGTGAATATTGAAATACAATCTGTATCCTTTAGTTTGTACAGCTATATTTAGTGAATGTTTTTACAAACATGTTTAGTTTCTTTCTTGGCACTTTCCCCTTTCAGCTTTCAATCTCCACTGTACAGTGATAAAATAGGTATAATGGAAAAGAAGGATGCAGACAGAAAGGAGGGAGAATGTTTGCCCCCCCCCCATCTTAACATTAAAAAGATTTCTTTCGGGTTTTTTTTCTGGATAGCTTTTAAAAATATTTGAAGCATTTGCTTCAACTATAGTAAAAGCAACAGAAACATTAATTTTGAGTTGGTTTTGTTCCAGATTATGCCTTATTAAAATTCTAATGTGTTAGAAGACTTCCTGTCTATTTAAGGTGAAAAGCCTCGTTGGTGACAAAAGAAACTTATTACCATTTCAAAGGCTGGTCAGCATTTTTGCCTACATACCTACTAGGTAATAATGACCATGTTGACCCTTTTTTTGATTGCTGAAGTCTTTTATCAGTGCATTCATACTAGTTAAAGATGATGCTCAATGCCGACTTATTATATAATGCTTTCATGAAAGTGCCTTTGAGAATGAAAGCAGTGGCCAGATTCTGATCTCTCCCCTTTAGATCTTCTGCTATTGGATTTTCATTTCCTAAATCAATGTAATAGAAAAGAAAATTATGCCCGTTCTCAGAATATATATGAAATCTGAGAATGTTTCTAAAGAAAACATCATATCTACTAGACAGTTTTCATTAGTCAATTTAATAAAATTTTAAAATGATCTTTTTCTCTCTTGTAGCTAACTGAATTGTAGAGCTTAGTGTCCTTTGGATAAGTTCCAAAAATGAAAGTCACCCTGCAGAGTTCAAGTCTCTGTGGAAGGCAAACCAAGTCCACTGTACTTGAACTCCAACAGCCATTTATTATTAGGTCTTGAGTCTTAAACATAGCGCTAAATAGACAGAAAATGCCTACATTCTGCTTGTATTTCGGACCTGTTTCTGAAGCTTTAACACATGAGAAACTTACATTAATGTAAGTTTTCTGAGGAGTAAAAATGGCAAGGAGGCCACATCTGGAGTACTGTGTCCAGTTCTGGGCTCCCCAGTTCAAGAAAGACAAGGAATTACTGGAAAGAGTCCAGCGGAGGGCTACAAAGATGACCAGGGACCTGGAGCATGTCTCTTATGAGGCAAGGCTGAGAGACCTGGGCCTGTTCAGCCTGGAGAAGACTGAGAGGGGACCTCATCAATGCTTATAAGTATCTGAAAGGCGGGTGTCAAGAGGATGGGGCCAGACTCTTTTCAGTGGTGCGCAGCGACAGGACAAGGGGCAGCAGACACAAGCTGGAACACAGGAGGTTCCATCTGAACATGTGGAAAAACTTCTTTACTTTGAGCGCGGCAGAGCTCTGGAACAGACTGCCCAGAGAGACTGCAGAGTCTCTTTCTCTGGAGATATTAAAAACCAGCCTGAACGCATTCTTGTCCAGCCTGCTCTAGGTGAACCTCCTTGGGCAGGGGGGTTGGATTAGATGATCTCCAAAGGTGCCTTCCAACTGTTACCATTCTGTGATTCTGTGATTCTGTGATTTTCCGTGCTTTCTTGATTTTTTGAGAGTAATAAATCGGAGAATAAATTGATGGCCTAAGCCCAGTTGTACCACGGGCTCTGAGCTCGGTAGCCACTGGGTAGCAAGACCCTCTCCAGTTCGGAGGGGACAGCACACCCTGTCCTCTTCTCCCCCAGTGCCCTAGGTCCCCCTGAGCATGGCTGAGGAGTCTCATTAGTTCTTCCATCAGAGGTCAGTGGAATCAGTCATCTCTAACCTGAACCTTAAACACTGCAAAGAAGAAGAAAACAGGGAGTTGGGACAAACTTCTCCTGGGCATAATTCCCTGGCATGGGAGTCCTGAAGGCACCGAGGCTTCTGCGCTGATGTTTGCCTTTACTTTTTGGACCGTCCTTGAGCAGGAATAATGTTTACACAGTTGCAGAATGTTATTACCATCATTATTTCTTGTGTGTTTTTTTCTTGTAGAAAACATTTTTTTTTTCTTAGAGAAAATATTGGCATTCTGGGCTGTTATTTTCATGATATGGCATACTGTAGGGTTTTTTTCAGAGATGTGTTAGTTAAGAGAAAAGGCGATGACTATCGTAAGTGTGTCCTTCGCTGCCATTGAAGGGATGCATTCCTAGTCCTACATTTAACAGTTTTAACGGTGCTATTTTGGATAAACAATTTTATGACAGTACAGTTTTGTCTTGAACGACACAGCTGTAGTCTAGGAAACTAAACATATCTTTCCTAGTGTTTTTATTTGTCAGAGGAGTATTTTCAATACTCACGGGCATCTAGTTTTTTTAACCCACCACAAAATGAAAAATATTATACTATTTAGACTTGGGCAGTTTCTTGTTTTTGTATGTATTAGAAAAAAATGTAAGTATAGATGCATGCTTAATAATAATCTGATTGAACATTTTATCATTGTCAAAGGCATTTGTAGAGGAATCCATCAACTCTTCTGATTTCCATACAAGTCAATTTACTGTCTTCAAAATGTAACGTTAATGGCACTCAGTGTACACACTGTAATCCTTTAAAATAATGTACATGGCAAACGGATATGTTCTCATGCATTAATAATTTAAATGTTAATTTTAGGTACTTACTCAATATGATTAACTGATGGATCAGCAGTCTTATACAGAGAAACAGTGTGCACACTTAAAGAAAGATCATGCTGGAAGACAGCCAGGTAGCTGCCTGCAAGATGGTTCAAAAATACCTGGGCTCCATCCCTCCCCTTTTCCCTTCAGCCTTGGATGCGGCGCATCGCGGTCATAAGGGTGGTCTCTGGTTTTAAGATTAAAAGTGCAAAGTGCCTTTGAGGCTTGAGGTACCAGGACTTTTTGGGGCAGAAGGGGAATGTTTTGGAAGGCAGGAATCCCTGCGATGCAATCCTGCCGGTGGCTGGCTGGCCCAGTTATATAACTTCTCTCCTTTCACTCCTCGCTTTTCGAGGACATCCTGTAACGCTGGGCTGTAAATTGATATTCTAGGGTAGAAATACTACGGATGACAAAGTATAACCCTTTCATTTTGCAGCTAAAGACTGTGCTGGCGCAAATAGCATTAAAGAGTACATAGAAGAGGCGTGTGTTGAAGGCTCCGGCCTTGCCCAGGGCAGTGGGCTCTGCAAAGCCAGCAAGAACCAGACATCTATTGCACAAACCCTGGTCAAATCATACAGGTACATGTACGGCTACAAAGAGGACAGAGGGTCTCTCTTCTCAAGGAGCCGCAGGGAGCAGACAAGGGGTAACAGGTACAAATTGCACTGGGAGAGGTTCCATCTTGATATAAGAAATTTTTTACGGTGAGAACAATCATCCACTGGAACAACCTCCCCAGGGACATGGTGGAGTCCCTGCCACTGGAGGTTTTCAAGATGGGATTGGACAGGATGCCAGATAATCTCATCTAGGCTCGCTTTCCCATGAAAGGTTGGACCAGATGACCTGTGGAGGTTCCTCCCAACTTTGGCTGCTCTATCGTTCTACGATCTACACGTGCAGAAATTTTCTTGTGTAAGCACGTGGGGCTGTGATGCCAGCCATGCTGATCCTGGAGTCTGGCAGGTAGTAGGTGCCTCCTTGGGCAGAAATGTGATACCACCGACCTTCACCATTTCACTAGATATAAACCTGGACAGGAGCCTTCTGCTAGCAGCAGAGAGGAGGCAGCTTCTCCTCTGGTGAGGTAGCAGCACTCTGAGGTTGGCCCCCCAAAATGCACAATCAGGGTGAATGATGACTCATGGAAAGTCAGGGCAGACCAGCCTGACAGTCGAAAGAGTGGGGTGAACGAGGGGCTGAGAAGTGGTGGTGCACGGAGCAAGGTCCCAAAGGGCTGGGCTGGGTTGGGACAGGACGGGATGGGTGGTGACGGGATGGGTGGTGACAGGCTGAAGAGCAATGCTCAGTGCCCTGTCAAGGGGAGATGGACGAGGGAAGCATGATGGCAGGGAGAGGCTGGTGGCACAAGGAGGGCCAGCAGTGAGTGGGCAGCAGAGCGACACATGTGGAGGTGACACACATGAGGAAACCAGAGAGATTATTTGAGGAGTGTATTTGCCCCTACAAGGGCATGTAGTGATAAGATGAGGGGTAATGACTTCAGAGTGGAAGAGGGTAAATTTAGGTTAGATACTGGGAAGAAATTTTTCACTGTGAGAGTGGTGAGGCACTGGAACAGGTTGCCCAGGGAAGCTGTGGAGGCCTCATCCTTGGAGGTGTTCAAGGCCAGGCAGGATGGGGCTTTGAGCAAGCTGGTCTAGTGGGAGGTGTCCCTGTCCATGGCAGGGGGTTGGAACCAGATGACCCCTTCCAACCTAAACCATTCTATTGATTCCATGACTCAGGCCAAGTTGGATGGGGCTTTGAGCAAGCCGGTCTAGCGGGAGGTGTCCCTGCCCATGGTTGAAGGGGTGGGGAGTTGAACAAGATGATCTTTACGGTCCTTTCCAACCCAAACCACTCTGTGAGGTAGAGCGACTGATGAGAAGCCAGCGAGAAGATCCCAGCAGCACTGGAAACCAGAGCACATCAGAGCGGGGACGGAGAGGGTAGGCTAACATAAAAAAAAAAAAACCCAAACAAAAAAAGAAACCAACCAACCAAACCCAAACCCATTCCTTTAAATACAATAAAGAGGAGCCACGGAGGAAGAAAGACCAAGGAAGCGATGGGGTTACGTTTCAACACGTACATCGGTTTT
>KZ505663.1:1192016-1260261 GCA_002844005.1 Limosa lapponica baueri | reverse complement strand
CCCCGCCGGGGAGATCCGCTCACGCATGGCTCTCTCATTGTGTAACTGTGGTGCTGCGAGCTGAAACTGTGGCATCTTTAGAAGAACAGTTCGCAGTTAATTGGTTTGGCAGATGAACTCCTGCAAAATCCTCTTGCCCGCTTCTGTTGCTTAAGTGCCAGCGGCCCCCCCCCCCCCCCCCTTTCCCCCCTTTCCCCCTGCTTTCCTTTGAAGCTTCGCATAGCTCTGTATTGCCAGCAGGATGGAAAGTGCTGATTCAGCAGCCTGGAGCCCCACTCCATCTGAAGTGGTGGTCTGCCTGAAATGTTCCCATTTGTTGAAACGGGAACATGTGTTGCTGGTATGTCAAAACAGCATTGATCAGGTTTTCTAAAACAGCCCCTAAGAATGTGGTTTACTTTTCCCTTCGCTAAAGAAGAATGAATTGAGGGGATGGGGGGGAAGTGAGAGGGGAGATGGGGGGGACGTGGGTAGATACCGCTGCAAATTATACTTCTAAGGGACAGTTGAAACTGTGTTGCCTCATAAAGGTGCTGAGCAATTACTCATTTTAACAGAGGTTTTGTAGGATGTGTAGCAGTGATGCGTTAACACTCCGACTGGTTCTATTCCTGCATCTAGAGACTAGTTGTACTGAAAGCTCTAGAAAAGGTATGGAGAAGGGCAACAAGGCTAATCCTAGGATTAAAAGGAGTGAGTTACGAGGACAGGTTAAAAAAAAATGACCGCAAATGCATGGAGAATAGAAAACCTGTATGGAAAAGGGACATAACGCTTGGAACTTTAAATGAGCAGCTCTGGTTGTGCTTCGTGATCGTTTTGGGGCTGGGGAAGGGTGCAGGGGTTCAGCAGGATGCTCCTCTAGTGAAGGGTGTGGGGGCTCAGCAAGATGCTCTTCCTGTGCAGTGCCAGTCTTTCTAGAGGGTTTACCTCACTCCCAGTGGAGTAGAAGAGGGAGAGCTGTTCCAGAGCCGTATTCCTCAGGCTATCTTTGTACAGTTATATGCTAATATCAAGGCTGTTTGGGTTTTCTTTCTCCAAAGCAGAACTCCTTAAAATTCAACACAACGTAGAGCAAAGAACAAAGCCTGAAGAGCAATTTTGGTAGCCTTATTGCAAAGGGTAAACTGGCAGAGCAGCAGACTCTGTCACTTGCCTCCAGTGATCATTTTACCGTGTTATACTCTGATTTATTTTCTTCACTTGGACTTTATTTGTTCTTAAAGTAGGTCTTGTTTGCCCTGGCTACATATTAAAGATCTTGTGGTACTTCCATGGTTTTCCTTGGTTTTGTTAATCAAAATATCCCCTCCCTTACCACTGTGTGAGTTGGCTTTCATCCTCAGATACTGCCACACCTGGATTTCAGTAGTGTATTCCTGTGTTTGTAGTCCGAAAGCGCTGCCTAAATGCGAAATGGATCTCTGCATTTCTCTTCTGCTTAAGCATATACCATGAGCTCTGTGAATAAACCAAATATTTGCAGCCCTCTATCTTGTGAACGCTTAAATGACTCTAGTAAGAATTGTCCCAAAGGTTTTTTTTAGAAATCTTTGGTCGTGTTCTCAGCCGCGCTCGGGGTGTAAATGGGCGAAAAGTATTTGGATCTCTCTGGCGAAGGGATCCTTCCAACGCGGGGAGTTCCCAGCTGGCAGAGGAGAGACATAGCTGGGTCATGCGCCGCTTCTGCCAGCAGCATGGGAGTGTGGAGCTGTGAGTTTGTTTTCTGACAGCACCGAACTAACAGATGTCCCTCTAGACTGTGAGGCACCGGCAGCTTCCCTGGGCGTGCGTGGCGGTGTCAGCGGGCTAGCCGGGGGGCTCCTGGGTAGCGTCACGCTGGGTGGGACTGTGCTGTTGCTCCTCTCCTCCCTTCTGCTATGCCCCAGTATGAAGGTTTATGGTGCTAATGCTAAACGAGGCCAGATTTCTAGGCAAAACTTCCCCTTAGACCAGCTGAGCTCTGTATTGGGAAGCGTGTGTGTGGGGAAGTGCACTCAGGTGCTTCTTCAGAGACCTGGAAGCTGCAGGGATGGGGGGAGATGAAGGAGGTGCCTTCTGATGACCAGTAGTACACATTTTTAGGATGGTTTAAAGTATTTGCTCAGATAAAAATCTCACTGGTTACAGCAAACACTGTGGCACAAAAACCTACCAGTTTCTGCTGGCTAAACATCTACGTGAAGGGTGGAGGGAAATGCTCTTCTTCATTTTAAGCCGGTGTTTCTGTCAAAAGTAAGACTAAAGAAGCCTGCTCTTCTTTGAATTTGTCTCAAATATGAGGATATTGAAGCTGGTTCACGGTGCAGCATTTCTTGCATGTGCCTACCTGGCCCGGTGTTTTTGCAAACAGGGAAGATAACTCTTGAGACCTCTACCTCTGTCAGGCTGCGTGAAGCTTGCCAAATGGCTTCGCTACAATGTGATTGCATAAGCCTCCTTCTGTAGGAAAGCAGGCTGAGAAGTTAGGATTGTTTTTCTTGGAAACTGGACCAGCTCCTGGGCATGTCCAAAATGTACCAGTTGCGACTCTTCACCTAGGGAAATCTAGGAATGGAGATCCTTTTCCTAAGAGGTGAAGCTCCACAATCTTTTTAGGAATTATGAGAAATGAGGTTGCCAAGGAATCCTTTTATAAGCATGGAACGTTATTTATAGGTTTGCTATCCTTGCACTGCCTGCTGGTCAGGAGAGCACTTTGCAACCGAAACGTGGATGTGGCAGTTTTGTTTCCCGTCACTCTTTTCTCCCAAACCAGTGGTTGTTATGAAACATAATTATTATCAAGTAAACAGATGTCACCTCATTGACTTTTCTTTCTTTATACTTGTTGAGCTGTGCACTTCTGAACTAGCCCCGTGCCAGGTCTTTCCTATTCTCATGCCATCTGTTGCATTGGATGATCTTTTTGGACAGCACTTCTCCCATTAGCTCAGTATGGCTCCTCTGTTGTGTTGTGGATGTGAGGAGGACTAGCCAAGGAAGCCAGATTCCACTATGAGTGCAGCATAAAAGAAAATTGTTGATCAGTATGAGGCACCTTGTCTACAAACAGACTGTTAATCTCTTCAGTGATGAAACAACCAGAATAGCCTGACTTTATGAGACGTGGTTGGATATACTCTACAACACTTTGCTGGCATGCTTTATTCCCCTGGGGACTGTCTCTTAAGCAGATAGCTGATGTGAGAGAGAGACAGGCACTACATCTTTCATACAGGCACTTTCATCTGAAAGTGGTAGTGTTTGTGGTTTCTAGCAGCTTTTGGACTTACAATGTGCATAGGAGCACTGAAGATTGAAGGATTCATGAAGTGGTGACCACCAGTGCCAAGTTACCATGAAACCCTCATTCTAAGAGATCTTCACATTCACACTGATATGCATCCATTGCCTGGAAACTCATCTCCGTCTTTGATTTCCTAGGGTCTTTCATAAGTCACAGATGGATCAATTCATGCAGAGCAAAAGGACATGGCTCTCAGGACTGAAGGCATTGCAAGTTCAAGCCCTGCTTTAGAGTAGTGCCCCTGTGAACAGTTCTGTCTTTCCTGGACTCTGCAAGAGAAAAGACCAACAATTTCTGTTTAATGGTAGAGAACCAGTGCTGTGAATAAACTTGAAAACTTGTTGGAAGACACTCTGTGAAAGTGTGAGGTTTTGAGCACTGGGTGAGTCACTTTCTGTTAGGAGAAGGTGGTGATGGCTATGTGGCTGCTTGGGTTTTTACAGGCAAACTACCCATAGTGGAAAGGGTCAGAGACTCAAATGTGGATTCAACAAAAGTATAGGCAGAATGAATCACGTGGGTTCTTGAAAAACCAACGTTAATGTTCATTTACAAGCCAAGAGAGCTTTTAATGAAACTTGCTAATTGCATCCCAATCAGTTAACCTATGGGGAGATGCAGGTTACCACTCCTGAATGGCTACAGCAAAAGCTCGCCATCGTGAAGACCAGTTGTTCTAAGTGGGTGATCTTTTTAGCAGAGCAGGAGACCTCCAGCAGCGTGATTAATACAACACGCGACTAATAATGTAAGTTAGTATGAGGGACCTTTTGCTTCCTGAAGCCTCTCGGAAACCTTTGATAAGTCATTTTTGGTAAGTCATTATATCAAATTATAACTTTGGAGAGAAGAAAATAGTAGAGGTGTCCTGGTCTGGGGGGGGGAAGCAGAGCCAACTTTCTGAGAGAGGCTCTTGCTTATCCTTGTTGCTGTGGCAACCAGGGTCATCTGACTGGGTTGTCTACCCCACGGAGGGGTTGTACCCGTGGGGAAGAGTGGACAGGTAGCTGACCCAGACTGACCAATAGGGTGTTCAATCCATCGGCCATGCTCAGTATAAAAGCTGAGGGATCCAAGGGGTCATGCTGGCTCTTCTTCAGCAAGGAGGACCCTGTAAGTTTATCTGCCTGGGATCCCCATTGGTGTGTTCTGGAATCCAGTTTGGAGACTGAGACCAGTCTGGAACTTTCCCAGTGCATGCCGGTGACATCTCCCTGGGACCTTGATATGGTTTTGTATGTATTTATATATATTTGTATCTTTTTAATTATTTCTTTTTTTTATCTTATTATTAGTATTAAAGTAGTTTAGTTTTTTTAAACTCCTAAATCTCTTTCTTTTCTTCCTCTCCTTGGAGCGAGAGGTGGGGTAGAGCACCTGTCGTCTTGTCATTGGCCAACCCAACCGAAACCATGACAAGAGGATAACGTGTAGTTCTCTGATGTATGGTATGAAGTAAAATTACAGGTTTTATCAAGCTTGTAGATTGCTAGGCTAGATCTGGCATAATCTAGGCAAATGGCATGAAAGTCTACCACATTGATACTGGGAGAGGTGAAACATATCTCTCTTGGAGCTCTTGCAGCTTTCAAGACTGCTGACTTTGAGATTATGCTGGTTCAGATATAATAGGATAAGGCTTATTAGAATAGTTTGACCTCTTCTTGGAGAAGGGATCAGCAGTGAGAAATTTCTGCTTTGCCACATGAAGGTAGGACAGACTCTGGCTTATTCTTTCTTTAAGTGAGAATTGGGGAGAGGGTGAGGGGAGTTCCAAGTCTTAATTATATTGTGCTATGTATTTCTGAAAAGAGCTTTGGGACTATGGTGATAGTCATGGTCCTTGGGTGCAGAGGTGATGAGTGCCCTAGACGAGTTTGCTGGGAACACCATGACCATCTCGGCATTCTCTTCTTGCAGGCAGATACTGTAGAGTATCTGAGGAAGAAATGTGGCGTCCTATTTCTGTTGGACTCTTTTGTTGGACTCCAACAGAAGACTGCAAGAGGTTTTCCCATTATCTTACCCTCCTGCTGTTAAGCTGTCATCCTTAGGCCAACAGCAACAAGTTGAGCAGCTATGTTGATCTTAATGCCCAACAGTTGCATTAATGATTACAGTATTAACTATTGGACAGTCCTGCTGTTCCAGCAATGCTATTCAAACAATGTGTTTCTTAGCGAGTCTGTTTCAGCTTTTTTGGAGGCCAAACCCAAGGAACATGGGCAAATTCCAGAAAGGCAGTTTTACACAGGCAGGTCATGATGAATGGGGTAATTGTAAACACATGTTTGGTTAAACCACTAGCAAACCAGCCTCTGATTCTTCCCAGCCTCCGTCAATGCCAGCTTCTACTAGGTCTCAACAGGACAAAAATAGGAAATGACTTTCCTGGCAGGCCAACCATAGAGGAAATGCCATGCCATCCCATTGGAATAAACCTATAGCCCAGCGGGAAGGAACTCTCCTCCTGAGCAGCGGTGGGGATTTCTATGTTTGTTCACAAACTACACTTCAGAGTTTGGTCCTTATGCTCCCTTCACGCTTAACTGCTGTAGAATTTGTGTCAACAGAAAAATCGGAGAAACTGAGCGGCTGCTCTGAAGCCGAGCCTGTGGTTGCTGAAGGCTGCACATAAGTAAGGGTGAATAATAGTCCATGACACCAGTATCATTCTTCCATTATGCATCCCTGGTGAGAAAATCAATAAGCAGGGAGAATCTCTAAGTCTGTAGACTCTTTTCATGGTGGAGATTAGCACTTGATAAACACTTGGAAACTGCTTTCAGTGCCTGGGATCTAAATTCTGCCTTTCTGATGACTTGATCAAGTGGCTACTGCTCTGTCCTAACTCATCTTGTTGGTTCATAGCACAGATTAAGTTTTCAGAAGCTTTTTTTTCCCCCCCCTTCATTTAGGTTTATTTCTAGGTCATCTTCAGATGTTAATTTGAATTTTTTGAAACCATGGGGAAAGGAATCCTTGAAATGTCACCCAGATCTCTTTCACTGCAGATGCTCCTGTTACAGAACAGTTTGACACTTAAACATGGTCAGAAGTTGCAGCTGGGCTCTGTACTTCTGCATGCTTCATGTGTTTTTAGGGTGCTTTAGATTTCAAAACTCACTGGTAGCACAGATTTAGACCCTTTGGAAAAGGAAATACTGTTAGAAGATGTTTCCAGGTCTTGATTTTAATGGAGGACAATAGGACAAGAGAGTAGTATATTGAAAAGGATCAGACCAGAGGGTTTCAAGAGCTGGAATAAAAATGGGAAAGTGATTTCTTTTTTTCTCCCTGCCCCCCTTCCACCTCCCCCCCCCCCCTTTTCTCCTTTCCTTCTTTCCTGTGATATTAATCTCTGCCAAACTACTACGTACAGATTCAGATAGGAGAATGTTCTCGCTCCTGAAATGGGAATGTAGGGAGGGTGGGGGGTGGTGAGAAGGACTGGGGGAAGGTAAAATCTGTAGGTTGGTGTACTGTTAGTGTACTGTTAAAACTTTGAGCATCCTTGGAAAGGAATGAGGAGCTTTTATTATATCAAAGCACAAGTGTGGAATTAAACTTCAAGGAACTGGAAAAGCTAAAAATTCAGAAGCTTGTGATATTTTTGTCTTGTGCCAAAGCCTTTCTTAAAAGGCTTGCTTTCCCTTCTGCCTCAAATGTATTAAAGTCCATTTAGGAGAACGTTAAGGGAGAAATATGTATTACAAGGCCATTGATTCTTCCCAAATTAATGTCTTGTGGGTGATCATTCTTCATTCTAATAGCTGCTCGTGCTGACATCACCCAAGATGTCAGGGGATTATGTCAGAATTCAAGCCTTGATATTTTGCAGAACAATGGCTCAAGTGCAGGCAGGCGTTCTCTCGGTGGGTCAGGTTGCTTTTGTTTTTCCTGTCCAGCTTGAACTGTGATGTTACTGTACTTGGTCACAGCAAGGAGTGTAGTAAACAAAACAATTTCCAAGAGAAAGGTATCAGTGCAGCACAACTGTGAGGACAAAGTACTACTTGCTTCTACATTTTATGCTAGAGGCAGATTTGCCACCAGCATCGATAACCTAGACACAGAAATCCATTCGTTTGTAGCACTTTCTTTTGTTTGTTTGTTTTCTGCTGCCGTGAAGTGTTTTGTTCCAGGAATCCTGAAGCCCAATAAGTTGAGGCTGAAAGTTTCCTTTTATTTTTGTTTTGTTTTGGTTTTCCTCCCTGGCTGCTGGGCACCTAGCTTTAGTTTTTGTTTTTAAATGATGGTTCTTAATGAAGGCGTGCTAAGGGGAGAGTAATCAAAATAGCCCATTATTATGCTCTAGAAATGATCAAAATAGAATGTCACAGATTATACGTGATTTTCAAGAGCTGATAACTTTTGATAGCCTTTCCTGGTAGGCTATAATAACATTACGCATAGTCATGACATTTAACATTTGAAAGGTTTCAGAAGAGGCATTGGGTTGTTTTTTTTCTAAAAGGCTTCAGGAGAATTGAGCAAGGGAGCTCTGACATGAGCTGTAGGAGCGCAGAGCAAATGCTATTTGGGTTGCTGGCATCTCTGATGTGTGCTCAAGCTTGTTTTGCGTTCAGCATGCTTTTTTTTTTTTTTTTGTTCTGAGCTGATGCTAAAAAGGTCAGGAAAATTCTCTGTGGAGTTCCTTGCTAGCAAAGGTGGATTATATTGTTAGCACATGGAAAGTTGGAGGAGCATTGCAAAGAGTGTTGCAGCTGATGTGGTGCATGACAGGATGAGTTCAGGTGTGTGATGATGCTTGCAACACTTGGTTGAGTTATGGTCCAGTAGCTTCCCTCCCCATCCATTTCCCCCAGTGGCCTTTGGAAAAATAGTACTGCTCATACAGTCTTTGGTAGGAGAATCGCATTGCAAGATGCTTTGCTAGTCTCAGCGGTAGCTAATTTGGGTAAATGTGTAATTTATCCTGGTTTCCTTGTTCAATTCCTCTTTCCATCAGTGGGAGAGGTTCTCATGGGTGTTTGGAAAATGGGTGGTTTTGAAAAGCAAAGTGAATGAAGGAGTCCTGTGCTGTAACAGCTTGACTTTCACCTTTTCCTACGTTCGTCTCTGAGAACTTCTGGGGCTCTTCATGCCCAGCAGTCCAACTCTTCCTTATAAGGTTTGTTCCCCAGTTCTGTTCCATTTAAAATTCAGATGAGCTGAGCTGACATTTCTGTGGGTGATGTGAAGTAGCCTATCAGGTCAATTTGGCAGCTCTTGGTAGAGTTTCAGGGAGACAGCTAGTGTGTGGCCATCGGTGATAGAAGTCGTTTTTTCCTTTCTTAGTGTGCTGAATTGCAAATTTCTGTTGTGAAAAACCTGCGGTGTGAGTAGGTGAAGAAGTTTTTCCCCTGGAAGAGAGGCAGGTCCTCATTTCTCAAAAGATGTGAGCCATACTAAGAGCTCATTGCTATTGAATGATGATGATGTTTTTGTCAGAGCATTTGGGTCTCTTACCTTGGGCTAATTTGGTCATTCACTGCACATGTTTGTGGCTGACTCTAGGTGGGTAGAAAGGTGTCCCGCGTACTTGTTTTTTCTGGGATTGGTTTTCTTCTGGATAGAGGATGGGATCAGCTCTTGGAAGCATGTGGTGGGGCAGCTGAGGTGAAGTGCCCTTCCAGGTAAAGGAAGGGGAAGAAATGAGAAAGAGAAGAATTGGGTCCCCTCTCCTTTCAGTGGTAGCAAATTGCTGGGTCAGCTTGGCCAAGAAAGCCTACTGATTTTTCTGAAGACCCAACATAGGGTTTTTCCTCTGTGAATTCCAACAAATGTTATGGAGCTACACAAGCAAACAAGCTGAAGACTAGACCTGGCTTTGCAGAACATCTCCAGAGCCTGCCTGTGTTTGCAAGGTTTACCTGTTGAAGGGAGTTTTCTACAATGTGTGCAGGCGTTTAGGGAAAAGAACTGGTACTAACCTTGTGTCTGATCTGTGTGCTGCCCTGAAGTGTGAATCTGAGTGATGGTGTCTTTATTCATGTCATTTTTAAAAAATTTTTCTTTTTTTAAGAAAACAGGCATGTTGTTGAGTTGTTTTCTTAGAATATGAAATATGTCAGTGCTAGGTAGGGTTTTTATTGAGCCACTCAGCTGCAACAAAAACGTTACTATTGCTCTTGTACATTTAAAGAAGATAAAAATAGCACCTCTGCAGTTTCAGAAGATTATGTAAGGTATGTGAAGCTGTATTTTATTATACGATCATCATAAAGCACAGAAACTGAGGAGGTAACTGGTAATAAATCCATCATTATTCATATTATGAAAAATAGGGAGCATAACAGCAGTTCATACTTACGACAGTGCTATGAGGAACACTGGAGATTTGGTTGACTTGCCCTGAAATGTTGTGGTAGAACATATTTGTTTCAGGCCAGTTACTGGCTGAAATGATTTTTTCCTGGAATGTCTCTGCTGTTCCCAGTCTCACGGTCCCAGAGCTGCCTGCAAGCTGGTTCAACCACTCCGCTTTGACCAAGAGGGTCTTCTGTAGCCAAAGTCAAACAAAGGCACTAGAGGTGGCCTTTAGTCTACTAGGAAAGGTCTTGGTGGCTGTTAGGCAGATCTTGCCCATAAGCTTCTGTGACTCTTGAGGGTCTGCCTTGGATAGGGCTGCAAATTTCTCAGCCTTGCTAAAGCTGGTATTCTTTAGTCTGAAAAAACCTCAAACAAACCACCGTGCAAACTGAAAACCAAAATAAGTTCTTTAGTGATTTTGGTTATTATTCTTGCCTGTGGTAAATGTGGAATCATTTTGGGGGCAAGATGACATGTCATGGCTTTCCTTCATTTTTCCAAACGGAGTTTAGGAAGACCTGGAGTTTGGGTTCTTGGGTTCTGGATTGCACAGCAGTGACAGGCGTTTCTCTTCAGAAACATTTCTGGTGGTTTTTTTCCATAATTTGAACACAAAAAAGTTTGAGCTAATTTGGCTAGCTTGGTCTTTCTGGCTGGCTACCAGCTCCATTGTATGTGAACTCTTGGATGGACTGAAGAAGAGATCTTTTCTAAGCCTTCATTATAGGGGTCTGCCTTCATCTAAAAACAGTTTCAGTCTTTTGCAAAGTCATTTGGGGAGTGACAAAATGAATATTAAATGTTCTCTCCATCCCCTGTGTTTTACTTCGAGCACTCTATACACTGCTGAACGGAATTCAGGTTTTATAACAAATGTTACTCATAATGCTTCAATCGCTTCGCATAGCTGTATTTGGGCTATTGAGATGAAGGAAGTAATGAATGAGAAGTAATTTTATGGGCAAGGTAAAGTGGTTGCATACAAATACTAAATTTCTTCCTCTTCTCAGGATATCTGGCTGACTTGTATGCTTGATTTCAGCCATGTCGTTTCAGTACTGACTTTGGCAGTCATTCAGAGAAGACTCATCCAGCCAGAGAAGCATCCATGGGACAATTTCTTTTTTTTTAATTCATTTATGAATTTTATTTAAAGTGTGTGGGGACTGAAGCTTTCTTCCTGTGCGCAACTGCGGCTTGTCTAAAGTTGATGTTTTGAGTACAGATCTACGTTCAAGCTCTGTGGTCAGAGTGAATTTTTGCCTAAACCTTTGGTTGAGCCATAAATTGTTGCACTGTGTGGGCAGCAATGCTTTCATCCAGTAGCTGGTCTTAGTTCACCTCTTCATGCCAGTATCCTCTAATGCTGCAACCGTAACTGTGAAGCCAAGCAAGGAAGCGTGTGCTTTGCCTGAAGAGCATGTGAACTCTTCCAAATCCTGGCTGGCTACGCACAAAGAGCAGAGATTCCCAAAGCAGCTTTCTCTGCTCCCCCTCCTGTCCTGAGGCCAGGGCTGCCTCCCTGCAGCTCCGTCTTCAGCTCTATTATCATCTTCTTCCAGCAGTCCTGTGGCCACGCTGTCTCCCCTCCTGGCTACCTAAATACACCATTTCTCTCTCAGGGTTGGGTGGGTGTATGCATCTCTGGGTTGTGACAACTGCCAGAAGTCCCCAGTAGTGACTAAAGGCAGGGAGCTGGAGTTGGTAGTGAGCACCAGTATTGTAAAGTAGAGGAGAGAAGCATCTTGAATAGGTGTGCCTAGAGGGAGATGAGACTGCAGTAAGACCAGTTTACCACCCGTGCTTCGCACTGTGTGAGTATGTTGTACTGACATTGGGCACTAAAGCAGGTTTTCATGGTAGAGACTGTCTAGGTTTAGAGTTTCTGGAATATCTTACAGATATCGAAGACTTCATGAAGGATCTTTGATGAGCATTGATGTAGTTCAGTGGTATGCCTGAGTTTGGTATGGGTGTAATAACTGATCCATAGATAAAGCTGACTATTTACACGGTGTGGGAAGGTGAGGGAAAAGTTGAAAGGAAGAATATATTGCTTCTCATGGTCAGGGGACAAATGTCTTTCTGCAGGTCAGGATTAGGGCACTGTCAGCATGGTTTCAATTGAAACTTACTGGTTTAGTGAGTGGAGCATGTACTCTGAGTATATTTACTATATTATACAGTCCCTCTATGGCACCTGAGTGGGGCATATCTCCTCTGCAGTTCCTTATAAACAGCCAGGGTTTCTGTGCTGCATCCCGCAGGCATTGAACACTTCATTGGTACCCCTGGGACCTTACGACGAAGCCTTTCAGCCAGACGATGTGCGCAGGGCTGCTTCGTGTCAGAGTGTGCCATGGGAGCCGTAGTTTGAAGCTGGGCTGGGGAGCTGTTGGGCTCTGTGGCAGTGTGGAAGCTTTGCAGGGCTGCAGCTGTGTGCGGAGTGGAGGGGCTTGGAGGGTAGAGCTTCAGGTGATGTCTTCCCGTGGTTTTCTGGGGTCCTTTCAAAAGTGCTGCTGTAGTGAGGTAACTCATGCTACCTGTAACTGTAGTCATCTCGAATGAGGTCTCTAGAAAAGCAGTGAACTGAAAGGATTGTACCAAAAGTGACTTTCACCTGAGATGCTGCCTCCAAAATCCATTAGCAGTTTAAAATTAACCAAGTACTCTAGCTGGCTCAAATGAATCTTAATGACTTTCTGCCACTTTTATTAGAAGAGTCTGTTTACGACCTTGTTGCGTTAGTGCAGCCTGGATTACAAATGTTTTTTTATCAGTGAAGATGATTTTGCAGCATGCCTGTACTCTCTTTAAAGATTTGTCCGGTAAATGAAGAAATAACAGGATTTGTATAAACCAAAGCGAAGCAGCCCAGAGTAGCTATATCCTAAAGCTGACCTAACCTATAAAGCTTTGAATTACAATGTAATCTTCCAGGGAGCACTGCAAAGTCTCCCTGCCCTTTTACATCTGTAAGAAAGTATTGAACCGTCTCATTCTTAAGGAGGAAAAGCTGAGTACCGGAAAACTAAATACAGACTAAAGACATAAAATATAATTAAGAGTGTAATTTTACCCTGGATTTTGGGTGTAAATGAACATAAACTAAAAATGTTTTTTTTTTGCTTTTTGTTGTGATGCTTGGTGTAGAAGAAAGATTAGAAAACATTCCAGTCTGCTTTGGAGGATTTGATTGATATTTTTTCTAAGTGACCCCTCTGCTCATGTGTTGGTTTTGCAGCAGTGGCAAGGGAGAGGGAAAGCTACTTTTAAAGGAGAGAGTTTGGGAGACCTGGTGAGAGCCTAGACAAGAAGGCACAAAGAAGGGCAATATTGATACAACTCTCAACTTTTTCATTGACTTGATTTCCACCCCCCACCCCCCATGCAATATGAGAGGAGAAGGAGTCAAATTGATTTCCGTAGTCATGTAGGTATTTCTAGTGTGATGGAGGAAGAAGGCAAAGCAGGCTTCTTCCCCCACCCCTCAGGTGAAGGTGATGCCTGTATGGGAAAAGCCTGATGTTCCTGGGGGCTGTTTTGCCTGTGTGATGGCTGTATTGCTCTACATTCACTTCCATATCCCAGCTTGTGGAAATGAAATTCTCCGAGATGATGATTGCCTCTTCAGATGTGGAGGAAGTGTTAGGAAGAAGAAAAAAATGGGGAGAGAACCGAGTATTTATACCACAATGCATGGTAAACATCCTGCCTGTGATACAGGTAGCTAATTCACATCTAACGCTTGGCCTGACTTCAGTCCTGCTCTAAACCACAAGTGTCACTTTTGAGTAGATGTTTATTTGCCATGTCCTGTGGTCTGGTGGCTGTTTGGGTCGCCGGGGATTCCAAGGTTGACCACACAGTGAGGCGCCTGAGCAGAAATGCTTCTGCTCTCAATGCAAATGGTGGCACATCTGAACTCCATGAAATGGCAATGCCTGCTCAAGTATCTTGACTTAAAATGTCTACACCTATTGGTTACTTTTACACTTTTTTTTTTAGGTTTTCCCCCTTTTTTTTTTTTTTTTTCTTTTTTCTCCTCCCCCAGCCCTGTCGCTCGTTAGGTGTGACTAGCGTGGACTGACAGCCTCATACTCTAAGATCCCAGTATCTGCAGTTGTTAAGATGCAAAGCTGGGAGCGGACAGTCACTCCTGATAGTGAGGGAAGGGCACTGGTGCTAATCCGGTAAATCCACAGCGGGCCCCTCCCATGCACAGGAACCTGATCTTAACTCTGAGATCGTTATTGCTGTTGCTGTGATATTTACATATAAAGCCTGTTTTTTAAAACAAGAAGAGGTTAGATCTAGTCAGATTTAAGGAAAACTGCACAAACTAGCCTTAAAATATTTCTCCCTGAGTCAGCATCTTACTCTGGGATACTCAAGAAAAGACAGCAAATGACTGTCTTTTTGATGCTGAATGATATAAAGCAAATGCGATTCCAAAGCCACCCTTAAGCCTCTGTGGCATGCTTAAATATCTTCCAGTTACATGGTTAAAGGCTAAAATAAGTCCTGTATCCAGGACTAGTGGATTTGGGAGATTTGTGAAATGCACGTCCCCAGCTACTTCCATTGGTGCAAGTGGTGGGGACCAAACTGTGGTGTGTGGGGAGGGGAACTGGAGAGAGAAAATTGGCTGAATAAGATGAAAACGCTTGCAGTTATTTCTAATCAGAGTTTGTTTCCTGTAAATACTCCCAGAGGCTTTGCATAGTGAGAACAAATGCAGCCGCAGTTTGGAATATACTGGTGAGTACAGCTCAATGCTCACAATTCATGAGCTTAAAAAAATAAAAAGGGATTGAGGTTTTGGGTTTTTTCTCCCCAAACCTGTAGAGACGCTTGCTACTGAGTAAGTGTTAATGCCAAGCTGCAGAAGGATAGGGTTGCACCTTACAGTACTGACTTCAGTTAATTGTGCTGGGGTAACCACGTATATAGATGATTCTCTTCCACGCTCTTCTGGAAGAGGAAATGCCTCCACTCGTGGTGCCCTTCAAAAACCTGACGCCAGTGAAACCTTAAGATTTTGATCTGCAGCTTATAGATTGTCTTGAATGTTTTTACATGGTAAGCCACGTTAGAGTCAAAGTGGTGTTTGTGCTATTTGTCCTCCAGAGAGAGACTCGAGAGCAAAATTCCCAGCACTGCTTTCTGCATGCACATGGTTTGGCCACGTGCCTCTGCTGTCAGGTTCTGGTTTGTTTGTAGTGTTAAGGACGTAGTTGGATCCCTGTATTAAGAGGGGCAAGGGCATGGGTTAGACTTTTAAAAAAAGGTACTTTAACATGTAAGGTTTGCAGTGGGTTGTTTCTTGGGTTTTGTTTTGTTGTTTTTTTAAAAGACACTTTGTCTCTGAAGGTTAAAGTTGGCATGCAGCTCACTGGTATTCTCATTTTGGGTAATATCCTTATAAGAAAGAGAGGAGACAATGCATCCATGTGAGGCTTATTTTTCTTTAAGCACAGTCCTAGATCTGGAGAGGTCAACTAGTCAATGAAAAGCTGGAGTACAGTTGTGCTTTTTGACAGCAGTTTGGTGACAGTGATGGGGAAACTCCGCGTACTCCCCAGACAGTCTGTCTGTTGACTCATTGGTTTTTTCCTTTTAGCAATTTTGACTTGGTGTTTTTCTTTCCTCTTTCCCCAGTGCCCTCACACCACACCCTCCCTGCCACTCCACCCAGTAATGTTTTCCTAAATCATCTTTCTTGCTTTTTAAGCCTTTCTGTTTCTTCTTCTGAAAGTTGTGGGCATGGAGAACAGACTCTTCCCTCTTCGTCTGCAGCAGGCTTTCACATATTTGAAAGATATCATCGTGACCCTTACTTTCTCTTCTTTTGGCTGAGCTCCAGTTCATTCTGTTTTTTCTTTTTTCCTCCCAGATGTCATGTTTTTCTAATTCTGTGATGTTCCTATTGCCTTTGCTTGGATTCTTTCCAGTTGATCTTTTCTGAAATTTGCTGAAGACTGGATACCGTGTCATGCTGGAAGCTTTATCAGCCACAAGTAGAACAGAACTGTCGCTTCACAATTCTCACATATGTTCCTCTATACATTCCTATATGGTATTTGCCTCTTTCTCAACAAAGAATTTTCCAGTTTCTAAAACTTGCTTTGAATTCAGTCTTCCAGCAAGCTGGCAGCTTTAAGTTAGCAGCTTCCCCTAGTTTAATGATTGTCATTTTCTCCTTCATTATCTAGATCATTAGTGTCACAGTAGTGTGGGACAAGAGTGGAGCTCTGCAGAGGTTATTCAGTATGTCAGGCTATTTTGTGACTCTTTCCATTTTTTTTTACTCTGAGCAAATGGTAAGTCAGTGCAGTTATCCAGTCACTTTCAAATCTGCCATAAGACAACTGTCTGCATTGATAACTGTATGGCAGTTTTCTTAACGTTTCATAAGAATGCAGTTTGAATATTATTACATGGTTTTGCTGATGTCAAAATTTCAGTGTCTACTGCTTCTGTGTTCCTAAAATATATTATTCTGCCATAGGAGGAAGTTGAGTTCGTTTGACCTTATCCATGAACAATCAGGTTTCGTTGAGTTTGATCTCTTTATTTTCTTCTTGGTGCTAGCAGATAGGTTTAACATCAGTCCATGTGCAAATAAGCAACAACTGTCATGCTTCAGATTCTTCTTTCTAGTCCTTTCCCCTCCCGCTTCTCATGGGTATCACTCATGGGTTTGCCGTTCTCCAGCCTCTGTTATGGTGTCAATCCTCTATGAAAGTCTGAAAAATAACTGCTAATGGTTTGAAGCTTTAAGAAAAACACAGACTGTTCAACATGTTCATGACCGATTTTAATGAAAACCAGCTAATTTGAAAGAAAGTTGATTCATCTAAGTAGTGTCTGATCCGTGCTTTCCTTCCCCTCTTCCCGCCGGGTCCTATCATTGCTAGTGTTAGGTTTTTTTGGTTTTGGCCTTGTTACCTGTAGCTTTCTTGAAAAAGTGATGAGTGGACTGACCTTTCCTTTAATCGTTATTTTATTGCTGTGGAATTATAGAACGAGTTTTTGATATTTTTGATGTCTCTTCACTTATTTTGGTATTGCAGTAATTGTCTTCAGGCTATTGCTCTTTTAGTGAAGTGCAGATGAATGGACTTTGCTTGACCTCTGTAGCTTATAAGGGAGAACAACTAACTGTTGCTTGCTTTTGGTCATGTATGGACATCAGCAAAACTTAAATGTCTTGGGTCTGAGGATTAACTGGAAGCCAATTGAAAGCTGGAGATAAGAGAACAAATGGTCAGTGGCAGAAAGCTCTCTTCAAATACAAAGGCAAGTTCTTTCATCTGGAATCAACCCAATGAAACAGTTAATGGGGAAATGCCAAAAGCTTGAATCTTCACCTCAGCTGGTTTTGCTAGATTGGGGTTTAAGAACATCATTTAGTTGGTGTTTCCTGATCAGCTCAGCCATAATTCAGGAGCCATGTAAGATTTCATATATGGTAATTTTGCTGCTGAGACAAGAATAGAAAGTACTGAAATGTACCGATTGAACCCAAAATAGTTAGATAATCGTATAATAAACCAGAGGCTTGGTCCTGTGTCACTACCAGATCTAGAAGCATATTGGATAAGGGGATGTTTAGAGAGTGGAGAGAGTGAACAATGCTAATTCTGTTCACAAAATAAGAGCCCTTCTGAAAAGAAACGTAAAGTTTCAAGAACAGATGGTCTAGTGGTAATAGAAACTAACAAATTTTTGTTGGCTGGCAGTTGTCTTTCGGGTTAGGATCCGGTCTTGAAATTCTTGCATAGAGTTAACTTCCTTTCTGCAAAATACTTGATAAAAGGGCAGAGTAAATTCCTCACAGGAACTTGTTTCCTGGTCTAACAAAAATGAGCTTACGGTGAGAGTGTAAGGTAAGCAGCAGCAAGCTCATGGAGGAAGGTAGACTTTGTTGGAGCAGCCTGTGGCTATTTCAGATTTTGTTCTGCTCTCTGTGCTCCAGAATTAGCATGCTGCAGGACGGTTGTCACCCCTTTGATGGAAGGTGGGAAGACTGAGTTGGAAACATGCACAAGTCTTGCTTTGATCATCTCTCATCTCTTCTGCAGAGAAAGCATATTGTTTGTTAGACAGATCTTACATAATCTTCCTTCTGTGTGTGTGTAAACATATTTAACACAGGCCTTTTGTTTCTTGACTAGTTTAAATTTATCCATAGTATACATGCAGTGTGGAAGGGGATGGAAGAGGGATGAGTTATGGGATGCATTTTGGATTTCTCCTCTCCTCCAGTGCCCCAGAACTTGTACGAACTCATGGCAAGCAGATCAGAGGT
The DNA here is from genome assembly GCA_002844005.1 of Limosa lapponica baueri. Classification (NCBI taxonomy): domain Eukaryota; kingdom Metazoa; phylum Chordata; class Aves; order Charadriiformes; family Scolopacidae; genus Limosa; species Limosa lapponica. The sequence continues at coordinate 1,242,343 of KZ505663.1, read as the reverse complement.
GAGATAATCCCATTTTCATCCTCGATCTGTACCTTACAGTCAGTTTGTTCTTAATAGGGTCTCTTCCTTCCAACTAAATGGTGGTATCGCAACCCTCTGCTGTTCCCTTGCTTAGTTGATTCTCCTGTCACACAGTACCTGGTAGAGAGACTTTAAATGCAGAATTGGCATATAAGCCTGTGCCATTTTTGGCTGGCTGTTAGTGTTTAAAGTCTTTAAAGTCACCCACAAAAGACAACGCAGAAGAACAAAAGTCCGCCTGGATATGTGGCGAGTGTGTTCTTGTTTAATATTGGAATTCCTGGTATGGCCAGAGACACATGCCAGCTTTGGCAGTACAGGGCACAGTTCAGATACTTAAGTACTATACTAAAAATAACGGGACTATTTTAGACGGGGACCCAATTAGGGAGAGAATAACTTCTTGCTCTGCAATCAGTAATTTGAAGTAGCAGGCAGGCTGCAATGTGCAAGTAAACTCGGCTGTTTTGCTTGCGGAGTTGCCAGTTTTGACACTGCTTCCTCACTGTGTTCCTTAGATGCTTTTCCAGAGGTTAAAAAGACATTTAAAAAAAAAAATAAAATCCTCCTCTTAAGGCAGACTTTGTGTGCTTTAGTTCAGATTTCAATATTGCAGTGTTTAATAGCATTACAGCTTCTAATCCTCCAGTGGTGGCTTGGGGAATTCCTAGAAGGCGGGGAGCAGGAGGCAAGAGCTGCCGCGGGGTGCCCTCCCTGTCCCGGCGAGCAAACACCGCCCAGCCCTGTGAGGGTGAATCTGGGCATCTGAGGAGCAGAGGGGGGCTGGTTTGAAGATGGTCACTTTCCCCTCGGCTTGCCTACTGGGGACAGAGGAGAAGGGAGTATGATTCCTGAAATGTGCTGCTGCTGCTTGCTTTCCGATGTCAAGAAGTAAAGTGAGGATAACTTGCATGTTTAGGCATCTGAAACAAAGCATTGCTTTACACTTCAGTAGTTTCTCTGTGATGGTTTTATTTTTGGTGATGCTGCTTGCTGCCACCTTCTATTAGGTTGCTTGGATTTTGTTGAAATGAGTTAGAGGAATCTGAATTTCTCCGTGTGGGGGGTGGTAGGGAAGGAACAAGTGTGCGCCAGTGTCTGAATCCTCTGGTCTCAGAGGGCTTTCAAGTGATTGGCTGCGTTTCCCCAGTTCTCTGCAGCTCATCGGGACAGGGTTGTGGATGAGGGAACGCGTTATGGAGCCTTATGCAAATGCTGCATTGGATAGGCTTGTGCTGGTGCTTGAGATGAAAGCTAAATGCACCTAAAACTTCTATTTTTGTAGACTTCTTTCCAGCATGCTATTTTGAGAACATGAAAAAGCCAGAATCTTTTTGGTGTTGTGACTCGCATGCTATTTTGAAAATAGCTTTTTGTTTTATTCAAAATAAGAAGCCAATAAGAAGTGTTCAAGGCCTTACTCGGCTACGGTCTCTTAACAGCTTTCAATATGGTGTCGGACTTACGTTGTGATTTTGGGAGGACTTTATCAGATTTGTGCAGGAAGCTCCATGTTCTTTAACATCTTAGATTTTGATTTGCTCATGTCCTGGCCTGAAAGGCAAAGGAAGAGACTTCCTTGATGCCCATTATGAAAATGGCATCTTTCATATTCGGTGGTGAAACGTATTGCATCCTGGATGTAGTAAATTCCCATGGAAATAGTGGAAGAGGCACCCTGGCGAATTGGTTCATGGTTTGTGTTATAGAGAGCCAGCATTTAGGCATGTGCTTGTCAACTCGCAAGCTACATGTATTCTACCTTCCGTATTACTGCAGCAGCCTGCGGGACTTGCTGTTAAAAGTAAATGTTACATGGAGGATGCCTAGCAACTGTAGTTTTTAGGTCTGTGCCAAATTGTTAAAGGTGCAAATCTGTTAAATGGATGCAGTGTTTTCTGGAGGATGCAGTGTGGTGGTGCCACCACGGTCGTGCTTCGGGACCTCTGGGATATGACTGTCCCTCCAGCTCTCCTTCACCACCCCCATTAGGTCAATGTCTAGTGCCTGCAATTCACAGCCAGGAATTTGCGGGTTTTTTTGTTTATTTGTTTGTTTTTTAAAAGTAACTAATGGCATTAATTTGAATTGCAAACTTAATTAATGGGAAAGGGCTATATTAATGACCCTAACTGAGGGGCAAGTAGTGCTCTGTCCTGCTGCCTCTGGTGGGGAACATGACCTGGAGCAGAGGGACCCGGGGCTGGGAGCTGGGAATGGCCATGTCTCGAATGCAGAGCTCATGGCTGAGAAACCCACCTTCTGCTGGTCCCTGTGCCCTGGGGCCTGCTGGGTGACCCCACAATCCTATCTGACTGTCTCAATTTCTCTGTTTGAAAATGGAGTTGGTACAGGGCTCCCTTGGTGGGGGGAGGAAGGGCAATAATCTGCCCAAGAGTGAGCGTAGTTTTGGCTGTTTCTCTCGATGAGCCTAGTAGCTGTAGTGGATCAGACCATGGGTTAATCAAGAACCGTTTGGTGTGTCTCTGAGCTGTTGGTACCTGTTGCTGAGGCAGAAGGTCTGCAAAGAGTTTCCCACTGCTTTTAGGCACTTCTGCTTCATGGTGAGCTGTGCTGCAGTTCTCCGCAGTGGGCATCTCCGATTGCTATGGTTGCTGTCCCCTGACGAGCTTTCTCCAGTGCTTGGGCTAAATTATTATTTTAACACATTGATAGGTCCAGTCACCCCATGGAAATGATTTTCATGTTTCCTACCCACTTCAGATCTCTCGCCTACCCCTTTCTTTTGACAGGGCCTAGTCATTCTCTGGGTGCTTTCTGTGTGCCCTCCATGACTGACTAGATGTCTGTACTCTTCTCCCTCGGCTGTCTCTCTTCTCCATGCTGAAAGATCCAGGTCTGTTTCTGCTTTAGGAATTCCTCTTCTCTGTACTCCTAATTCTGTTTTACTCTTTTAGTGTCATAACAGCCCACAGTTTTCAAGAAGTGGGTGTGCCCTGGGTTTAATGACTTGTCATGATTTTGCTTTACTTGCAGCAGTTCTTTAATTCTTAATACTGTATTTCATTGTGAGTTATCGTCTGCTTTTTTTTTTTTCCTAAGTTGATACTTTCAAGCAAGACTTCAGACTCCTGACACTTACTTCAGCAGAATGGATAGGCAGGGTTATTTTTCTTCTTGCACATTGGCTTGAGTTTGTGGAAACTAAATCAGCATTGCCCTTTTGCTTGCCCATTTGCTTGTTATCATGAGATTGTTCCACTCTGCTTTGCATGAAGCTCCAGCTCCGATGACTGAACACATCATACTGCCAGCAAACTTTGTGTCACCTTGCTGTTTGTCATATTTGAGAGAGCTTATGGATATTCTGAAAAGAAAGTCCACCGCAATCATTCTTGAGACTCCTTGAACGGAAAAAGACACTGTGTTTTTCCTACCTTTAATTCTTATCCTTCAACTGGGTGTTAAGGGGGAAACCACACCTGCAAACTAAAGTAGCTCATATCCTTTCAAGAGTTGTTAGTTAGGGGTAATCTCCAAATGTCTTTGTCCATACAGTATCATAAACCTCTGAGTCATAACTTCTGTAAAATATGTACTGACTCTTCCTCATGCCATCTTATTATTCATGTCTATGTTTTAACTAGATCTTTTGGTAAAGAAGTCACTTCCTTATTTATTTTTTTCCAGGTTCCCTGAATTTACCTTGTTCTTGCTTCTGAAAACTGAGCTGACTTACCATCTTTCATGGTATGTCCAAATCAATTTAGGTGTGACAGGGTATATATGGCAATTAACAGCTTGGCGGTTTGATGTTTTCCTTCAGAAATCTTGGCTGCGTTCTTTACATTCTAGCAGCTTATTACAGTCTTTTTATGCTGCTCTTAAAATGTCGTCTATCAGCAGTTGCTGTGTGTGTCTATATGTATATATAGATAAATAAATGTGGTGCCTGGTGAACTTTTGGAGGCTGACATTGATTTTTTTTTTTTTTTTTTTTTTTTTTTTAAATGAACAAACATAACATCTCTTAAGGAGTTAAAAGAAAAATGGTCCTTACATTTCCTTTCTGTCAAGAAACCTTGAAGGTGTTTGCCACTAAGGTGAGTTTTGGGGTAAGAGGGAGAAAAGACTTGATTTACTGTGTTTTGCATTAGAACTGTGAGCAGATGCCATTCCAGTCTGGTCTTTGGGTTCAGCCTTATGTCCAAGTTCACTCTGGGATTTGTTTGATGGTAACCATAAACATGAAACTGATCTTCACTATCCTGACTTCTGGGGCTTTTGCCTTAGGTTATAGGGGGTGCCTGTGGCAGCATCAGTACATCCTGTGTTTCATTTCTGAACTTCAGTGTCCCTTCTCTGCATTGCCTGTTCTCAAATTACTGGGACACCAAGTTAACTTCTTCCAGTACACTTGGCAGAATAAAGTCAGAGGAGTGTAATTCTTGGTTAGAAAACTCCCAAGTTCTGCAGCAAAAAGATGAATACGAAATTTCCATGCCTGGGCAAGAAGTCTCAGGCAAGCTTCCCACTAGCAAAGGAAGAGACCTGGGAAGCTCTCATGTATCTTTTGCAATGTTCCTAGAACATCATGAGATGCTGCTTTCTTGTCCAGTCTGAGAACTTGTTTATGAAACCTAATACTGCTCTGTGAAACTCAACACTTGGCTGCTTAATACTACAGCTTGAGCGATGCTCAATGAGGTGGACAGGGTGCTTTGTCTATCAGCTGTTTTAGGCATCGTGAAGTCTAAATGTGGCTCTTCCTTAGCTGGCACTTGGAAGCTTCACCCGTTCCCAGGCAGGGGAAAGAAATCTCGGTGTCACGGCGCAATCCTGTAGCAGATGTATCCTCCAAAAAAATAAATAAAACAGCTGAGTCATTCATTCGTTCTTTTTCTTCTATGCTGCTGGCCAATCCCATTACCCTGGTATTTCACACAGGAGGGAGAAGGCAGACAATACTGTCTTTTATTACTCATACCCTGCAGGACACTATCTTCTTCACAAAATACGGGTGGCGTCTGTCTGTCTCCACTTCATGGGAAAGATTAACAACAATTAAGGTCAACAATTAAGGTTGTGAAAACCTTCGAATAACTGCAACATCTGCTCTTATTCTACAATAAATAAAAAAGCTGGAGCTCTAATTGTCACCAAAGTACTTGCTCATATCTGTTTTGTAACTGCAGGCTTGTGAAACTCATACCGTTAACTGGTCCCTCGCCGACCAATGCGAATGGCCCGCAGTCGGTGCAAGAAGTGGTTTGGCCAGGAGCTGAAACTGAGGTTGCAGGATGAGAAGTGGGGAATCCTATATAAAATTTAGGGCAATGAGAACCTTGCCATGGCAGTGGTGGTCAGATGGCTCCCAAGGTGGCTGTGGAACGTAGTCAGACCCTCACCTCGGGCATGGGAGTTGATCCCTGAACTTCCCAGACTGTTTCAATGTCAAATAAAACTGGTTTTCCTAAACTGCCGTTGACTCTAACTGGTTTTACTCTTGCTTTGAGACAGAATAGGGTTGTTGAGGCATAGTTTACTGTGTCTCAACTGACTGTTGTTTTTTCTATAAGCTCCTTAAATTTGATGGCAAGAGAACAAGATGGCTGTGTTCTGAGGTGGACGTTATGACAAGTAGGTATTGAGGCAGAACTGGAAGTAACGGACGTATAATGCATGCGGATGTTTTGCTAATATATCAGGAAAAAAATTACAAATTAAAGAGAATGTCCTGAACTTCACTTTAGGAGGAGCATCCATTCAGATGAAGCTATTTTGGTATTCCTCCTATGAATGAAATAGACTATTTCAGTTGGAAGGGACCTACAATGATCGTGTGATCCAGCTGCCTGACCACTTCAGAGCTGACCAAAGGTTAAAGCATATTATTAAGGGCATTGTCCAAATGCTTCTTAAACACTGGCAGGCTTGGGGCATCGACCACCTCTCTAGGAAGCATGTTCCAGCATTTCATCACCTCTCGGTAAAGCAATGTTTCTTAATATCTAGTCTCAACTTCCCCTGATGCAGCTTTGAACTGTTCCCATGCATCCTGTCACTGGGTACCAGGGAGAAGGTTTCTAGTAGGTAGGAATCACATACTTACTTCATTTTGTCTGACCATAAAGGGCAATTTCTTAACTTTGCTGATCATTTGCTGTACAGATGTGTTGTACCTTCCTTCCCTTCCTTCCAGAGAATGAAAACTACAGTGCTGCTCAAGTGCTGGGAGCTGTGTGCTGTCACACATGATGTCTACAGAGGGAATGGCTTATGTTCTGACTTGATGCAAAAGTAGAGTGATTCTGCTCTTTCCAGGGCTTTTTTTTGTGTGTTCCAAAACGTATTTCATGAAGCATTAAACCTTAAAAGGCTTAACCTGCTAGACGGAGATCTGTATCAAAAGACTGATGGGGATCTATCATCCAAGTCTGGAAGAAAAAAACCATGCCTTTCTGCCCCTCAGATCACGGGAGAAATTCGGCTGTGGTGTTCTTGGTTTGCTCAATATTTCTCCTTCCTGATCTATTGGTAGTGGTTTTCTACTACCCTGCATTTCTTTACTCTAGCTGCAAGATCTTTTCTGGCCAGTGCTGCTACTTGCAGTCATGGGAAAAATTATTCCTGCCTCTTGCTTCGCTGTTCTGAGTAGTCCCACTGAGACTGAGGGGAGTGCTGTATTGGGCAACATGCTGTTGCACTTAAGCAGGAACAGAGTATGAGGGTATGCCTGTAGTTTGGAGACAACACTGGGAAGGTTTATAATTGGGAGCATCTCTGGGAACCATGCCTATCTTTCCCTGCCGTGGAGAAGAGCACTTCTTCCCTGTGAAGTAGCCTTCTCAAACCTGGTTCTTGAGTCATCCAGCTTCCACAGAATGATACGGGGTTGGAAGGGACCTCTGGAGATCATCTAGTCCAACCCCTTGCCAAAGCAGGTCCACCTAGAGCAAGTTGCACAGCAATGTGTCCAGGTGGGTTTTGAATGTCCTAGAGACGGAGACATTCCATACTTTTGTCTTGTGTTCTGGAGGGAAGCTTTTTTGTATTGTATAATAAAGATCATCTCATTTAGTTAGATGAGACAATCCTTGTGAAAATTCTGCTGCTTATTTCAGGCTATTGACTTGTATGAGTTACTGGACTAGAAAAGACATGTAGGCAAAGATGCTGCAAAAACCAAACATGATGGCTTCCAAGCCATAGTATGATTTACGTAAGACCAACAATGCCATAAAGAGGAGGGAGTGTTAGACGGTGGTGGCAAGTTCGGTGGTACTGCTGCACATTTGAAGTGTGTGCGTTGAAATTAAAGGCTAAGGATCTCTCTGAGATCTGTAATCTGCAGAGCTTTAAGCAAAGGAAATATTCGCCCTCTTCCAATGACAGAAAGTAGCATGGAAGCCTGTACTAAGTAATTGTCTAAAGCAGGCAGTTGCATGAAGCCGTGTCTTCGTGCAGAACTGTAGTTTAATAAAGTAGTACTGCTAATTAGCGAGGCTGAAATGAAAATCAAGACTTTTCTGATGCATCTGTCAAATACATTGTATTAGTGATGAGTGAATGCTTCTATAGATCAAAATACAAAGGAACAAAAAAGAAACTATTTTGAATTATTATCTCATCAATTAAGAGTAGCAACTGGAAACTTCAAATTTCTGATATTCAGAGAGGCTTTTGCAAGAGAGCTTATCTGCTACTTTTTTTTTTTGATAAATCTTTTGTTTTATTACACTGCAGTGTATTTTGGGAGGAGGGAGTGCTTTTTTGAAGAGCAAAGCATGAACAGAATCTTTGCCTTAAACAGCAAAGGAAATTCAGGAAAGAGGACTGAGCTGGATTCTTTTGTGTGTGGTGGAGCATTCACAACACTGAATTCTGCCATGTTGGCTGAAGGAGTTACCTTTTGCATTCTGTACTGCTTCTAAAGAAGCTCTAAATCTACTTATTGATTTCATATGCAAATAAGTGTGTGTGTGTAATATGTGTGTATATACACACAGAGTGAAATTAAGTGCTAAATGTTGCTGGGAGAAGCTGAAGCTTTGTCAGGATCAACTTCTGCAGTACAGAGACTAACAGTCGGGATGCAGTAGAACTGGTCTGGCATGACTGTCAGTCTTGTTCAGGGGTGCTGAAAGTTTGAAGTTATAGGGCTGTACACTGGGGAGGGACTCCTCTGGCTAGTTTTGAGTGTCTAGATTGTGGACGTCCATATCTGAGCCCAGTTTTCTGAATTCCCTTTGTAGTCAATGGAGTGAGCCAGGCACTGCAGTGGTGTGCTTCGCTGAATTGTGTGGGTTGGAAAGGGCCTCTTGAGATCATCTAGTCCAAATCATGGCTTCCTCTGACCTCTTCTAGATAGCTGCCTTGGAATGAGATGAACTTCACGTAAGGAATGGCACAGGGGGTTTAGAACTAGATGATCTTTAAGGTCACTTCCAACCCAAACCATTCTATCATTTTCTTTTGTGATGTGACAGTGCAGGGGTGTACATTTCCCCTGTGCCCTGTATACGTACCACCTAGGGTATGTGACTTCCTTCATATCCTGTAATAGAACTGTGGTCAGCTCTGGACCTAGCTGGGATATTGATTTGTTTCTGTGGGCAATGTACTGCAGACCTATAAAATGATGTTGTGGATGGGGACACTTGCTTCTCCCTCCCTTCTGCTGCCAGTACTGGTTGGACAACCTTGGGGGTGGGAGAATGGAAATGGGACCTGTGTGTGGGTTCCAGGCTTGGAGTACAGGTGTTTTGGGGGTTAAAATACATCAGTATGTAGGGTGAGAAATTATGGAAGGCACTTTGACTACATCTAGAGCCTACACCCTTTGAGAACAAATGTTCCCCTTCAATGGCTCTGTAGTCTGAAGGTTAACTAGGGATTTTTCTCATTTAACGCATATCTAGTTAACCTTCAGTGCTAGTGACGTTCGGTGTTTCATGCTTCTGTTAAATAGTCTTATAAGGCCTGAAACAACAGATTTCCTTTATGGCATCCTGAAAGAACAGGAAAGTAGATCTTAATGTAGGTGGTTTGGCAAAAGATTCTACTCAAGTCAAGTATTTGGCCTGCTACCCAGCCTTCGATATGTAATCTTTGGGTGCTGCCAAAATACCATTCTAATTAAGCTGACATAGTCTATGAAGCCTGGGTGGTATTACTTCAGTTTTCTTTCCTGTGCTTTCCAACACTGTGTTTTGAAAGGATTGATGGAAGCTGTGACACTTGCAACCTCACCAGAGTCTTCATTAAGCTGGGATTTTGGTCACCTTGTGACCTTCAGGATCAAAGAAAGGAATATTCTCTTTCTTCCTCTCTCTGCAGGTGCAAGTTAATAGCAATAAATAAATTTACACTAATGCACATGGAACATGTGATCAGCTGGCCAGACTTCAGCTTTCTATTGAACATTAACACATTAACCAATCTGCAAAATATTAACCTATTCTGTAAGTTTATTTTCTGTTTTGTTGACACTTAGTTGGAAAAGCTATGTCCTGTTTGTCCCAGGGTGGTATATTTGCAAGTAGGTCAACATACTTGCTTTTGAGATGTCAGCTTGAAACTGTTTTTCAAGGGCTGAAAAGCATAAGGGGGTAAGAAAGACTTTTATATTTCCTATCCCCCCCTGTTATTATTTTTTTTAAAAGGAATTCCTAGCCTGTATTCAAGAATAGAGCACCAGTAACATTTTCGTTATGTTCTGAAAGTCAGCTGGGCACTGCTGCAGCACTGATTGCCTGCTGCTCACTGTAAGCCACCCGTGGATTTGGAGCTTGCGTGTTGCATAATACCAGCAAATACATCTGAGATTAAAAAATGGTCTCTTTGCTCTAAGAAGAGATTGTTGTGATTTGTTAGTAAGGCAGTGGTAAAATACACGTGAGGTATCTATGACATCAGTATCTTAAAATTGCAAGTAGCATTTTTGCAACTGAGTATACTCTGGTGCTTCATTGCATAGGAGTGAATGAGTGCGGTCTCCACATTGTGTACTCCAAGCTGGATTGGCACAGCTTTTATTTTCTAGTCAATCAAAGGTGTGGGTATATCTCTTTAGGTTTAAAGAAACCCTAAAGGGCTATCCTTTGCACTTCTTGCACTTTGTTACGATATCCCTCTTGAATAAGATGAGATTTTCTGTTTGTCTCCGAAGCAGCACGGTATTTGCTGGAATTGCCCCCTTGCGTTCTGTGCAACCAGAAGCAGAGTTGGTCATCATCTGCTTGCTTGGGGTTGATGTAGTCTAGGGCTTGCTTACATGGCTGAGTTATTCATGGCTTTAATGAGTTACTGCTTACCAGCTACACTATGGTAACTCCTACCCTGCTGTGTGTGAGAGGTAAAATGGGTTTGCATGTTTATTTGTACTACTTACTGCTATTACTTACTTACTCCTTTGCTGCATTTCAGCTGATTTGTGCTGTCTTTATCTTAATTGTTTGAACTGTTGAATTCTTTAGAATAAACCGTATTTGGGAATATGTCACTGCAAAATTCTTTGGAGGGTGAATTAATGTACTGTTGATATTGGGGAATGTGTGTCTGCTCACAGTATGTATTTTTTTCAGAGGCTAAGCAGAAAAGCTTTCTTTGAGTGTTCGGACCACGTAAACAAGAGGTATATTGAGAATAACCTGGGTACTTAAGTGTACCTCTTACAGTATCTCGTCTTAGTGAGTAGCATGCTGCTTAAATTGAAATATCTTAACTTGCCCTCCAGCTTCAACCATTTATATGGTATTAGACAATGTAAATAAACTAGTGCTTATTCACCAACATAAATTATAAATAACTATAAAAGCCTCTGTCAATTGACTTGTTTCAAAAACATGAACCTTGCTGTCTAAATAAAAGCTTTTGATAATCCTAGTTAATAACTCTTCAAAAAAATCTTGTACTAAGAGAGCCGCAAATGACACATGTATGCTTACTGTGTTAAGTATCGGTATTAAGCCCTGTAAATCATCAAAATGAAAAACCTGTCTAACGTTCTTGCTCTGCAATGGTGGTGTTTTTACATCCAGGAAAAGTATTTTCACCTAGTTGAGAACGTTGGAGGTCAGGAGAGATCTAGAGTTCTAGAGGAATATGGGTCGTATTGATAGATATCTGCCTATAGCTTTCTGTGCATAAGCATGGGTTTTACTTTTGAGGTTAGTCTTCGGTGTTACAAAAAACTAGCAGGATTGGTGAGAAGCTTTACTGAGCCCCCACCATAAATCTTACCGAGAAGGAAACTTCCTTGTAAAAAGCATCCAAGCAAAGAAAAATAGGCTGTGAATAACTGTAATGATTGATGAAAGGATCATTCGGATGAAACAGATTTAAAACGCTTGAAAAACTGATTGGTGGGTCATGTGATAAAAGGCTGCCTTTTGTTCTTTGTTTCTTTTTTTTTAATATATATATCTCTTTTGCATCAGTCAGAAAGGGAGGAAAAGCTTCTGCATGCTCTGGAAGATTCTCCTGTAAAATGAAGGAGTATTGCAGAGAAATGAGGGAACAGAAACCGGGAACAGGGTATAGGTTCTGTAGGTAGCTACTCTATGATTTGAGAGTCCCTCTTGTCACACCTGCCTATATGTGTTTCAACTATTTGCTTTCCTAACTTTTGTTCTTTGTTTTGTTTTGAGGCTGTAAAGGATACAGCTGTGGGGCACATCCTACCATCTTGTCACCTTAGTAAAGGGAAGTTGAGTGAATTGGGTAAATCTTTCCAGTGTAATGCTTAGGGGTGGGCGTGTAGATTAAGCTGTGGTTTCAACCAGGATCTGTAACCATCTGACTTTCTTCAACAAAAACGCATCGTACAGAGGCTGATGAACTTGCTCTATTTGTATAGTAGTTAGGTAGAAAAATGTCTTGTGCGTAGTTTAGTCTCTGGGTTGGGGGTCTAGAGCCACTGGCTTTCAAATCCCACCCCTGTGCAAGGGGAAGGACCAGTCACATCAGTGGCGGGCTGAAAGCATAGAGGCTTATTAGTGCATTGGATGCAAAAAATGATGCTTCAGTAAGTATGGAACAAAAGCAGACTTCAGTTGAGTTGGTACCACAAGGGGAAAGAAAATGCCTTCTAGAAAATGCAACATTACATTTTGTTTGGAGACTTACCCAAATGTTTATCTTCCGTGAGATGCCTGGAAAGCAGTAATTCTCATGGATGTGGAGTACAAAAGGTTTGCCAGCTCCTAATGGCAATAAACAAAATGAAAGTTCACAGGTTGCCTCGGCCAATGTAGTAGTTTGCTGCTACTGGAAAGTGCTGATCCTGTTCCCTTCCCATCTTGCTCATGCTCTCTCCTGCCATTCACATTGTGCCAGTTGAGCTGCTTGTCAGACCTAAGTTCATTGCACTTGCTTCCTTAGCAGAAAACTAACCCAGCAAAACAAATGAGTTAATTAACACAACAGAAAATTACTTTTTTTTTTTTTTTTTTGTAAGCTGAACTCATTAAGGACCATACATGGCACAAAAGAAGGAGAAGGAGGGAGTGCCATGAAGTTGCTGGGAGGAAGTGGAGGAAGAAAGCAGAGCAAGGGCTGATGAAGAGAGTGGGCTGTCTGTCCTGTTCTTGGCAGTAACAAGCTATTAAATCATCTTAGCTGTTGTATAACTTCATTTGAAGTCTTCAGGTTGGATAGTAAAAGCCTGAAATAACAGAAGGAAATAATTATTTAGTCCGCTTCCCAAAATTACAAAATTTTGGATTCTGTGTTATGAGAAATATGACTAGATTGGGGGGAGGTGGGGTGGCAGAGGGGCAGAAGAGGGAAGAAAATAGCAACACTGAGGATAGAGGCAGTATTTTTCAGTTCTCTGGAAGTGAAGAATGTAGTGAGGAAGCGTATATACAAAATTAGAGACCATTAGTACTGGCATTTTCAGTTGAAGTTGTCCTTGGGCTGCTTCAAGCTGCATCTGTTTTCCCAGTCATGCATCTATGGACCTGCCCTACTTCTGCATATGGCTTGCTGATGGGATTGTGTACTGTATGCTACTTAGTTCTTTATTTCAGTTTCTATCTAATTAACATTTCGTTTAGACTTGGGTACAGTCTGTTTGGTTGTCAAAGTTCCTCCTTCAAAGCTATGGATTTAGCTGTTAAGAGGCAGAAGAGGATTTTGAGTGGTCAAGGGAGACAGCGAAACTGCAGAGTTTCATAAATATTTCCAAACTTCATTACAGGTTTGTTTTTTAAACTGCAATACTTCCTCAGGGACAAGGGGAAAAATCCTTTCTCAAATGGGCAAGGTGCAAAGTAACTATTTTTGTGCAAGGACTTTTCATCATTGCTGTCAGTGAAGTTGCTCTGTCAGGAGGTGAACATGAATTCACAGGCTGTGAGTCTTGAGGAGCCTTTTCAGAATTTTAGGCAGCTGCAGGAAACCAAAAAATGCTGAACTGCATATATTTTATTTAATTTTATTTGGCAAGACTTAAAGTGGGATGGCATCAGCTCTTCTGTGCTGCTTCTGAAGTATGTATCTGTTTTGGCTTTCAAAAGCCTGAATTGCTGTTGCCAAGATTCTTCACTTTCTGGCAAAATTACAATGGCAAATGGCTTCCTTTACAAGGTGTAATATTTAGACTAACAGCTTTGCAATTAAGAATGGCAAAGAGAATTATATTCCCTTTTTTATAAGACCAGATTTTTTAGTATGGAATCGTGGGAGTGTTTGGACGTAACTGAAGTGCTTTTGATTGATGATTTATATTTTGAACAGTGCTTTTCATTTTAGTGCGCAACACTTACTTGAAATTTTAACTGGAACAATGCTTTGTTTTCAAAGGTATGTTCAAAGTACTACTCAAGTTCAGCAGTTGCTCTATATTGTAGACTTTCAAATGCCTTTGGGGTACGTATGTGTAACAAAATGTCTGTGCTTCTGCCAACTCGTGCAAGGGCAGTGGAAAGAAATTGGGAAATCTGCAAGTATTCTTAATTATTATCTGACATTAATCTCAGTAGGCCATCAGGATGACAATGATAATGTCATTGAATCCTTTGCGGTTGGAGAGTTTGGGGAGGTGTTTGGGAGCATCAGGCAAAATAACTTGTTTGGAAGGGAGTTGCCCAAGTGTTGGCTTTCAGTGTAAGAAAACTGGAGACTTTGGGTATGGGGAAGGATGTTCAGAGCTGGGGAGGGAAGCAAGCATGTGTTTGGAGTGAGAAAAATGGAGAAGTGGAAAATAAAAGAAAGAATCCAGTCCTCTGTGGTGTTCCTTGTACAGGAAGCTGCCAGTAGCATGAAGTCAGAGTCTTTTGGTTGTATTTGTCTGCGGTAGTGAACCTTTGAGTCCTGCTGACCAAATGATCGCTTTGGGGGTGGAGGGCATCCTTGGTTTCGTAAAATGACACAGTCTACCTGAAACCACCACTGAAAGAGGGGAAACTGCTTTAGAAATCCTTATATGTAGTGATTGCGAAAGCTATGATGGGATCTGGTGGCAAATGCATGTGTTGCCAAGGGTGCTTTGGGATCTTGTCTCCTTGGTCCTGCCAGCTACAGGATCTGGCAGCACTTTCACTCCAGCCCACGTGGTTGGGCTTCCTTCTTGTGAGAAGTTGTGTGGATCTTGTCCTTGCGTGGAAAAGCACATCTGGGTCCCACGTTTTAAATGCAGCTGGGGACACTGTTAGCTGTCAGATCTTTCAAATACAGAACATTCACTGGCATGTCTCATGCTGCTCATATCCAAATCTTATTTCCATTGTAACTATGGCAATAGGAGTAGACCAGTAAGAAAGTATAAGTGTATGTGTCCTTGTGCCCTGTGTTGGTGCAGAGGATTGCTAGATGCATCCATTCTTGAGGTCATCTGAAGAGATCTTATAGGTTGCTCTTTGTGTGGACCAACAAGACAGGGTCTTTTTTCCCTGGCTCTTCAAGATGTTAAATTATAAGTCAGGTAGAGTTGTCCCAGACAGTCCTGAGGGTGACTTAGGGGAGAATATCATATGAACTCAGTTGTTTTAAGACTTTGTTCTAATTTTTTATAAAAATTACGTTTGGTCTGCTAAGTGTGTGGAGAAATGAAGTGGTGACACTGAATGTCTGAGAGAGTAAAAATTATGTAAAAGAGAGGGAAAGATTTTTAACCTGTACATTAAACCTGAGGTCTTGGAGAAAGGTCTTCAGGTAGGTCAAAATTTAAGACTATATAGAAGCTTTTTTTCCCCCTCCTTTTTCCACAGTAGTTCAGTTACAGAAAACAGAACATTACAGAAGAAAAATAATGAAATAGTCAGGACTTGAAAGGGAATAGCATTTCAGAAATTTGTTAAGTTACCTTTTATGAAAGAGCATAACTCCAGTGTTCAAGAGCTCCAGAGCTTGTCTTGCAGCTCTGCCAGGTTAAAATATTTTCTTTTTTTTTCCTCCTCCTGTTCCTAACTAATCTGCAAGTGATTGCGTTGTAAAAATTATTTTTCTCTTGAATTTTAAGACTTTGACAGATGGCACATGTAGAACCTGGAAAACTTCCTGAATTGGCAGAGTGACCATACCCCTGCCATCTTCCTACTGCAGTATCTGTAGGTGCGTAGGCTGCCTGCGCTTCCAGTGTGCTGGGTGAGATACCGTTTCCTCTGCTGGGAATATGCAGAGAGCAAGTGATTAATCAAAAGCCTACCTGGTGACAGGCTTAATTTGCTGTTAATAGATAACTTAACCTACTGGTTAGGTGGGCAATTTGATTGTCACTAGAAAGAACTCATTCAGAGCAGCGGTGATCTCCGGGATGTGTACCCGCAGTGTTTCCCATGTGGGATGAATATCAATCTTTGTTTAGATGGTGGGAGTTGGTTTAACAACTTTGAGAGACTGAGATGTCAAAGCTACGCCTCACAACAGACTATGCTTTAGGCTGGAGAACCAAACCCGAATCTTATGACCTTTGAAACTCTGTTTATCCTGACCGTCCTTCTTTCGGGGACTCTGTCCAAGGAACACCTCTTAAGCCAATGGAAGCACGTGGAGTTGCTTGGTTTTGAATGTGCGCAGGAGGGCTGGCTCGATGCTGCACAACAGTTGTTCTCACCACTGAATGTCCTAAGTTTTATAACAGTGATTGACTACATAGCTTGTTTTCTATTTACAATCCTTTGGAGCTTCCCGCCCCCATCTAAGGCGTTTTAGGAAAAGGGCAGTAACTTGGCACTTAAATATCTCTTTGCAATTTGTGCTGTTTAACTTCCATGGAAGGAATATGTAAGTCTGTGTGCAGTTATGGTCTCTGAAGAGAACGGTTATGCTAAAAATCATGTTTAATGACAATAGCAAAGAAAAAGTTGATTTATTTTTCTTTTTAAATTGTAATTTTTCTCTGCTGAACACATGAATTGGTATAGAGTTCTGTCCCTGTAAACTTTATTACTCGATGATGTGGTACAACAGGGCCTTAGATCTTAAAGGTGAGCACAGGCTTTTTGTATTCCTAGGGTAGGAGTACTTTGATAAACTGCTTTTAGACAGACAAAAGAGATGCGATCTTAAATCAGTGTTAATGTATGACTGACTAGGAATGATATCATCTAGAGATTATTGCTTTCCTCTGTTTCTGTGGTGTTAACAAATGAATACTCAAGAATGTAGCTGTGAAGCAAATGGGTCTTGATAAATTATGCAGTCTTGACTCCAACTATTGTTTGAGATAATTGATGATCTTCCATTGGTGTAATGGGGCTGTGGCATAAACTGCAGCATGCCCTAGAGTAGACAAATTGGTTTGGTATTGTTTAGGAACATATTTAATCTATCTTGCTATAAGTGAATCGGTGATTTTTGCTGAAACATTGAGAGAAAGACCAGTATTTTGATATTCAGTCCTAAATAACCTACAGTTAAATTTACAGCAGTCATGCCTTTTCCTGTTCGCCAAATACTTAAGGGATAGTAAACATAAAACTGTTGCAATGCAAGGCTGATTTCTTTTCCCTTATCCCTTTACCTAAACTTCCTTTAATTTGTGGGTTTACAGGCTAATAATAAGGTTCTCCTTGTTCTTGATGCATTGTACCAACTTCAGAACATTACTCCAGTGGCTTGCCTAATTTTACTTTAGATATACTCACAGAAAACTGTGTTTCCCAAAGTGAAAAGCTGCTTCCACCCCCCTACCCTTCACCCCCCAATATATCAACCAAGATGAAGGGGATTTCCATAAATCTGTGCTTAATTCTCCCAGAACAAACTGAGCAAATGAGGGAAATCTTGCCCTGAAAATTAAATCTTCAGATCCCTCTTAAAAACTGACTGCAAACTACTTTCAGGTGTGGAGTTGGGAGTTAGATGGCTGTAGGCCACTTTTTATATGTTTAAAGACTAGCAAGAGGACAAGTTGGATATCATGCCTACAAAATTAGATGTTTGAGATGGTCTTTTTTCTCTTGTCCTCCGCCCCTTCTCTCCCCCCCACATGAATCCTGTAAGATTTTGGTTTTAAGCTTAAGTAAATGCTATGGAAAAATATCTAGGATAAACAACTTGATTTATGAATATTGGGTTAAATAGATTTTCAAACTTGCTGTTGCCAAAAGCAGTTTCCTCCAGAGGTAATTGGCTATATGGATCAACCCGAGAAAAGTTACTATGTCAGGAAGACTGCAGAAGCCCAGTAACGCCTTTCTGGGAAGAAGCTCCTAGAAGTTTGCTTGCCTTTCTAATACAGGAGGAGGCTATCATGTCTCTGCCAATCTAATCCTGTAACTAGATAAAATCATAGAATGGTTTGGGTTGAAAGGCACCTTAAAGGTCATCTAGTTCTAACCCCCTGCCATGGGCACGGACACCTCCCACTAGACCAGGTTGCTCGAAGCCCTATCCAGCTTGGGACACCATTCCGGATGGGGCCTCACAGTAAAGAATTTCTTCCTAATATCTAATCTAAATCTCTCCTCTTTCAGTTTAAAACCATTATTCCTCATCCTATCGCTACACTCCCTGATAAAGAGTTCTTCCCCACCTCTTCTGTAGGCTCCCTTTAGGTACTGGAAGGCTGCTATAAGGTCTCCCCGGAGCCTTCTCTTCTCCAGGCTGAATAACCCCAGCTCTCTGAGCCTGTCTTCATAGGAGAGGTGCTCCATCCCTCTGATCATCTTCGTGGCCCTCCTATGGACTCGCTCCAACAGTAAAGCTTCCTCGATGAGTGCATGGTTTACGTGGACTGTGGGCTGGAGCTCTTCCAGGAGCAGTCTTCCCAAGATGCCTCTTATGCTTGTCCCTGAATTAACTGACATAAATCTTGCTGGGAGCTTTGGTTTGGTGACAGTTCATGTCTACTAGAGAGCAGTGGGTAGCCTGTTCAAAACTCAGACTTTTATTTTGAATACATAATTGATAATTAATAGTGAACAAGACAGAAGCTTGCTTGTGGCAGGAGTAGAAGTTCTGGCTCTACTTTGCAGTCTGCTCTCTCTCCCCCACTTACCCTTTTTTCAATCTGCTTGCAGGTGGTATCACTTGTCTTATACTGCAGGGATGGTTCCAGATGAATGCCACTGGTTGGGAGAAATGCTGGGACCAGTGAATAGTGCTTTATGTGTTTATGTGCTTCTGCTTAGTGTTGTTTCCTTTGTTATGAAGGAGCAGTTAAAATCACTTTCTTAGCACTGGGTTAATACTGCTTTCTTTCTTTCATTTGTAGTTCTTTTGCCATATGCACCTCTAAATGTGTTTGCAGTAGATTTCTTTCACCTTGCAAAGTTGTTGCTAATAATCACTCACACAAGGAAATAAAAGACTTGAATGGGGATTTTTATGGGACGCCCTATTTGATATATTGCATAAGAATAAAGCCATGGAATAAAAAGAAGGCCGGGAAAGGGTAAAGGGAAGAAAGGGTTGTGTAACTGTGTGTTGAAGGCTAATGATGCATAATGATCTTGATGATGTTACCAGTCTTTTCCAACCTAAATGATTCTGTGTTAAGTGACTGTTATCTGAATTAGCTCCCAAATTTCAGTGTTTTCTTAGAATCATAGAATAGTTTTGGTTGGAAAAGACCTTTAAGATAATCAAGTCCAACCATTAACCTAACACTGCCAAGTCCACCACTAGACCATGTCCCTAAGCACCACATCTACAGGTCTTTTAAATACCTCCAGGGATGGGGACTTCACTACTTCCCTGGGCAGCCTCTTTTTAGGGCTTGATGACCCTTTCAGTGAAGAAATTTTTCCTAATACCTGATCTAAACCTCCCCTGGCACAACTTGAGGCCATTTCCTCTTGTCCTGTCATCTGTTACTTCGGAGAAAAGACTAACCCCCCACTCACTCCAACCTCCTTTCAGGTTGTTGTAGAGGGCTATAAGGTCTCACCTCAGCCTCCTTTTCTCCAGGTTAAACAACCCCACTTCCCTCAGCTGCTCCTCATAAGACTTGTGCCTTAGACCCCTCACCAGCTTCGTTGCCCTTCTCTGGACACAGTCTAGCACCTCAATGTCTGTCTTGTGAGAGGCCCAAAACTGAACACAGTATTTGAGATGTGGCCTCACCAGTGCTGAGTACAGGGGGACAATCACTTCTCTAGACCCGCTGGCCACACTATTTCTGATACAAGCCTCAGTTGGTGAGAGCCGATCTTCAAATGGTTAGGGTCTAGGTGTGAAGAGAGGCTTTGCCTGGACTGGGGAAATAATGGAGGAGCCATCCAGCCTGAGAATAGTTATGCTGGCCTTTTGAACGAAATAACAGGTTGAATGTGTTTTCTAGGCTACAGACAGCAAATGTGCAAAGTTGATGCAAATCCTCATCACCTCATCTTGCTCTTCTCGGTCTTCCCCCTCCAACTGTTTTCAATAATAAGTTGATGAAATGTCTTCAGTATGGTTTCTGACAGTTTGTTTGTACTCTGCAGGTCCTTCGAAGCAGTAGATGTAATTTGAAGAAAATTTGAAGGAACAAATGGCTTTAGCTGGCTGCCCAGACTCCTTTTTGCATCTTCCTTATCGGATAGTAAGTTATGAAACTGCATGTTCCTGTCAGCTTGTAGCATCATAATGCTGTGTGCCAGTGATTGATTGTGCATTCAAACTTTTCATCAAACTGCTAATGGCTGTCTGGCAATTTTCTGGGTTTTGCTAATGTTTGGGAACATAGCCTCTGTTACCATCCTGTATTCAAGACCTCCTGCTGAAAAAATTGGGTCACTAATATATACTGATTAAGATTTGATACCTGTCCTCAAAATAGCCAGTTCAAATTTGGGAGAAGGCACTTGTATCCAAAATAAATGGCAAGCTACGGTACCTGTGAAATGCCTTGCACCAAAAAGTATCAGTGCTTGCTGAATGCTATGTTTGTAGGGACAAAGGCAGAGACCTTTACACTTGGTTAGATCCTATGTTTGTTGAGTCATTATGCTGTACCTAAGCAGCCATTATGGCATATTACAAAGAATATATCAAAAAAACCCACCCTCAGCTCAATTCAAAGGTGCTAGGCAAAAATGAACTTAGAAGTTCTCTTTTTTTTTTTTTTTCCCCTCCAGGCAGTTGTGGTTGGCATAATGCATGCTTTGTATTTTTTATGGAACTGCAAATTTGTTATTTTGGGCATGACCTGTTTTTTGCCCTTTTTTCTTTTTGTATTCATAGTCTGCTTACCACTCTAATGATTCAGTTATGATTTTGCACCCTGCAGATACACAAATGATTAAACAGAGTATCCTATGACATTGAAACCTTTTTCTCTTTTTCCCAAGAGAAACATTACTAGTAGCGATTACTACAGTTGTGCTACTCATTTGAAAGAACCCAACAACAACAAAAATCCCCAACAAACCTCTATAGGATTTATAGATCTGTTTTGTAATATGCCAATTTCCACTCTTTTTTCCCCAGCAGGAAACTTCAAATTAGTTAAAAGACTAAAGTTAGTATATGCTGAGTTTTCAGTTGAATGTACCTGAATGCTTTTCCTGATAACAGGAAAAACATAACAGTTCCTTTCCAACTGCTTTTGCAGCTATAAAAATAGAATGCACTTTGAGAAATCGGGTGTCCTGAAAATCTGTTGCTGTGCTTGGATCTGTGATTTTAAAAGAATATGTGAATAGATGTGCCTGGACTTCATGATTTTGATGCACTGTGAAATTATGCTTCCAATTCATTTAGAGCATCATCTGAGTCATGGTGTGAAGCTGAGGGAGAGGAGAGCTGTGTAAGAGAAACTTGACATTGTAGGCAGTCATTTTTAAGCTGCAAGTTCTTCACTGGATGTCAAACTCTCTCGTGAAAATAGTGTCTTTAGTGGTTCATAAGCAGTGAGACTGTGAATTTTTCTTGGTGGTTCCCTTTGCGCTTACAAATCCTGTAGTTAATCTGATTTAGTGAAACTAAAGTGACACTAGAAGTGTCAAAGCAACATGAATGACTTAAGACAGTGGGAAAGTGACTCCCTGTTAATTAATTATTTTTGGTCATAGCTTACTGTGTGTTAACTATCCTAAGTGCTTGTAGCTGGTTTAAAGACTAGCTTTGGAAGCCCATTCACAACTACTGTGCCTTCTGTCAGAAGTGGTGTGCATTAAAAAACCCTGAACATCTGTTTTTCCACCCCTACTAAATCTGACTTAGAAGCTTTCATCACCTTGTCTTTCAAATTTGGCTACAGTGCCAGTATTGTGTTGGTAAAGGGCTGAAAGAAGGTTAAACTAAATATGCTCTAGATTAGAGTGTGAAGAAGTATTCTATTTTTTTTTCAGTACATTTTCTGACTTAATAAGAATGGAAGGCTATAGAGAACATTCTTCCAGAGTCTCCAAGGTTGGGAACTTAATGCTGTGACTTCTGTGTTCAGAATAAATTGACGCGTTGGAGTTTGGGACTATGTTCAAAGCAGACAGCAAGAGAAATGAGAACCTGGATAAGTGAATATGTACTACAGAATATCCTTCAGGATGCTTTGTTGCCAACTCTCCTCTACCCTTCCTTTTTCTGTTTGTGGGGAGATGGGCAAGGTATAGATCTATGACTTTTTTACTGGGCTCTTTGTTTGCAGTGTTTGCTGCTTTCAGATGCTTTTGGGTCTTGCTTAAGAGCTTTTTTTTCTTTTTTTTTTAAAAAAAAAAAGAAAAAAAACTTTCTCAGGAGTTAGCACATAAACCAGTCACACTGAGTGCATTCTCCTAGAAACAATCTCTAGCTTTGTGGAAAAAATCAATACTACCTTTTAGTGGCTTTCAGGAGCCCTTTCCAAATTCTCAAACTCTTCAATAAAAATCCAGCAGTGAGAATTGGCAGTGTTTGTCTTCTGTTCCTGGAAATTCAGAACATAGTCCCAGAATTTCTCAGAAAAAATGGGATGATTTACTGTGTTTCCGTTCTTTTGCAATCTGTAGTCACAACAGTATTTATGCGCAGTGACTTGAACTCTTGGGGAAGATTTAGTTCTTTAACCCTTTGATGCATGAATTGTACAAGTCTCAGTGACATAAATAACAAAAGGATGGGTGTTTCAGTTTCTGAAGATAGAATTCTGGGCATGCTGGAATATTCTGTTTATATTCTGTTTTCTGCTTTCCGTTTATTTTCTCATAACCAAGATGCAGGCATGACTTTATTAATAATTAATAGAGTTTGTTTTCAGAAAGCTGAATTCTTATTAGAGAAAGAACTTGTTCACAGCATACTCGTCCTCTAACTTGGCATAAAATGCTGTATAAGCACTTGGTCACAAAATAGGGAGAAAATGGAAATTGCGTTCTCCTACGCGTACAGAGCTGTGGATTTCAGGATTGCTAGTAGTCCTCTTGACCAGATAAAAGGAACAGAATATTGCACATCACACTTGAGAAGCTCTGTGCGCTTCAAGAGTAGGGTAGTAAACACCTAAGAGAATTAATCAGTTAGAGGCTAGCTGCTGTAACAAAAGCCTCCTTTAATGATGTCAGACTTGTGGATGTGAAGATGATGTACTGCTGTTACAGCAACAGTCACATTTCTTTGCCTTCAGCTGGAGGAACAAATAGACACAGGTTCTGCGGGTTTTAGTGTGGCAGCTTTGATTTGATCCTTGTTTTCCATAAAATGGTAAAATAAGTTAGAAGACACCTTTGGAGGTCATCTGATTCAAGTCCATGGCATATTGAGATTATTCTTGTTTTCCTAGGGTCCTTTGTTTTGGTAAGTGTGGGTTTTTGGGAGACTTGCTTTTTACATTTTCAGGGGTTGTTTGCTTTGATTGGGTGGTTAGAGATGGTTTCTGTTCTAGCAGGAAAAAAAAAGAAAGATGCTATATCTCAATTCAGAGTTATCTTAGTTTATGCCATAATTCTCATCCCTGTGAAATTCAGATGCCTTTTATTTGATGTAGTCTTATCTCTGCGACTTTGGAATTGAACAATCCAACATAGGTATACATGCTGCTGTCTGTGTTTGCCTGAATAAAATGCTCAACTTTTAGCATGGCCAGTAGCGGTAGGACAAGGGGTAATGGTTTTAAACTGAAAGAGGGTATATTTAGACTAGATATAAGGAAGAAATTTTTTACAATGAGGGTAGTGAAACACCCTCATTGCCCAGAGAGGTGGTAGATGCCTCATCCCTAGAAACATTCAAGGTCAAGTTGGACCGGGGCTCTGAGCAACCTGACCTAGTTGAAGAGGTTGATTGCAGGGGGGGTTGGGCTAGATGAACTTTGAAGGTCCCTTCCAACCCAAACTGTTCTATGATTCTAAGTTCACTCCTGAATTCTCTACCTCCTCCCCATGAGTGGCACAGGGCGATGGGGAGTGGGGGCTGTGGTGAGTTCATCACTCTCACTCTGCTGCTCCTTCTTCCTCAGGAGGAGGACTCCTGATGCTCTTCCCCTGCTCCAGTGTGGGGTCCCTCTGCATGAATTTGTCCAAAGCGAGCCCTTCCCATGGGCTGCAGTTCTTCATGAACTGCTCCAGCTTGGGTCCCTTTCATGGGGTACAGACTTCTTCAGGAACAGACTACTCCATCATGGGTCCCTTGCAGGGTCACAAGTCCTGCCAGCAAACCTGCTCCAGAGTGGGCTTCTCTTTCCACAGGGTCACAGGTCCTGCCAGAAGCCTGCTCAAGCATGCGCTTCCTATGGGTTCACAGCCTCCTTGGAGCACATACACCTACTCTGGCATGGGGTCCTCCACGGGCTGCAGGTGGATATCTGCTCCACTGTTAACCTCTATGGGCTGCAGGGGGACAGCCTGCCTCACCATTACCTTCAACACAGGCTGCAGGGGAATCTCTGCACTAGCACCTGGAGCACCTCCTTCCCCTCCTTCTTCACTCACCTTGGTGTCTGCAGAGTTGTTGCTCTTACATATTCTCACTCTTTTCTCCTGCTGCAGTTGTGCAGGATTCTACACCCCCCCCTTCCTTAAATATGTTATCACAGAGGTGCTACCAGCATCACTGATGGGCTTGGCCTTGGCAAGTGGCAGGTCTGTCTTGGAGCCAGCTGGCTTTGGCTTTATCAGACGTAGGGGAAGCTGCTAGCAGCTTCTCACAGAAGCCGCCCGTGTAACAAAGGTGGCCACCTGGCTACCAAAACCTTGCCACACAAACCCAATACGTCATTTTTAAGATTAAAAATAAATGACAGTTTAATTTATCTCATTAGGTTTAAACGTACAAGGATGGTCCTTGTATAGAATTCAACCCAGAGTTTGGCTTTTCATGCTAATGGGGCAATATGGAAGGACCAGAGTGCAGAAGCAGGCTTTCAAGGTCCTTGGGCATAGCTGAGTGAAAAAACACCAGAGGCGTTATTGCATTGCGTCATTCTGCTACATATTGTATGAAGAAATGAAGCTGAAATGTTGCTACTGCCAATGCAGAAAGCCATCAGATTTGTGAAATATGGTGTCAGTCAACAGATATTTTGTTAACGATGCTCTTGTTTTAACAGTTTACATGTATGTGGTGTAGAGGGTTGACGGACTGCAGCAGACATAAAGTACAAAGCAGTGAGAACATTAGTGAATGTTTTTACAAGACATGTTGCCTCCAATATGAAGTTATGAAATCTGTCTCTCGGAGTGCAGACTGCAAATGTTTTTTTCAGATAGTATTGATGCTGCTTGGTGGTTTTTGTTGAAGCGCAACTGGAGCTGGATTTCTAGCCTTTGTCTATTTTTCTTGGAAAGAAATTTGTTTGAAAATTGTCCCCAAAGCAGTTGTTTTCACTAACATTGAGATAAAAGCATGTTGTTTACCTCTTAGCGAGGCCATTGGAAGTGCACTTGCCCCTACTATCGCATGTCATCAGAATATTGTATATGAAGCAAACTAATGTCAAAGAAATTCGGATCTCACACTAAGCTTTTATACAATTGATTCGTTTCCCTTTTTACAAGAAATGCCCATTACTTACTCTTTTTTTTTTTTTGCTGTACCAGTTTACCTTTCTGCAATTCCAATTGAAAGTCTGTACTTAACTGTTTGCACTTCTGCTTTTGTATTCTAATATACATGGAAGTTGGTTGGCAAAACATGAAGTCTTTTTTGAAGTTTAACGTGAGCAAGAAATTTCAAGTGGCTAGGTCTGCATTTTTCAATTACATAAGGTTTTTCAACCCACCAAAAAAAAAAGACTCAAAGCACTCTAATGGTCAGTCATACTATTTACTACTTAGATTACTACTAACAGTTGTGAGGAAACAATGTAGGTGTTGCAAATCAAGTGAGGAAATGACAAGTAAATGACAAGTAA
Source organism: Limosa lapponica baueri (assembly GCA_002844005.1). NCBI lineage: Eukaryota > Metazoa > Chordata > Aves > Charadriiformes > Scolopacidae > Limosa > Limosa lapponica. The sequence goes on along the minus strand of KZ505663.1, from coordinate 1,216,662 downwards.
AGAAGCTTAATTTTACATCTTCCTGTTAATGGCTTGATGCTCATGCTTGAACAGTGGACTGAACCTATCTTATAATCTTGCTAGGTCATTATATACAAGCAGTCTCTTAAATTTGTCCCTTGATTTAGTCCTAGTTTTCATACACGTTTAAATCTACAGTTTGCTACTTTTTTACTTTAGAGAAGGCTGAGGGCTGATCTTACATGTCTATATAAATACCTGAAAGGAGGTTGCAAAGAAGACAGAGTGAGGCTCTTTACAGTGGTGCACAGTGACAGGACCAGAGGCAGTGGGCACAAACTGAAACACAGGAGGTTCCCTCTGAACATCAGGCAACACTCTTCCACCATGAGGGTGACCAAGCGCTGGCACAGGTTGCCCAGAGAGGTGTTGGAATCTCCATCCTTGCAGATGCTCCCAAGCTGGTGACTGGCTCTAGGTGGCCCTGCTTGAGCAGGGGGGTAGACCAGATGACTTCCAGAGGTCCTTTCCAACCTCAATCATTGTGATCCTGTGAAAATCAAAAACAATGGATCAATGCATCTCTTTAGGTTCTGACTTGTGTACAGCTTTTAAGATGCTACTCCCAGATTGTAAGAACACCCACGCTGATAAAATCAGGCCTTTTTTGTTTGTGGGTTTTTTTTTTTTATATCTCACAAAACTTCATGAGACCATTCTGAAGTAATGGTAACAATCAGTTTAGCAGGCTGTATCACCAAACTAAATCCTGTATATTTTTTTCTTATGAGTGGGATCTTTTCCAAATGCGTAAATATTTAACAAGCTGTTTACCAACTGGTTATTTTGGAGAACTACCAGTATGAGTGTTTTCATGTTAGTAACAGCTCTCACTTAATGGAAGAGAGAAGTTGATGTATGAGTCCTAAGATGGCTTCATACTTCAAATGTCTGTGTAAATATAAGAGAATAGAAACCTGAAATGTAAGAGAGCTGAAGTTTCATGTGTGTGGTTTTTTTTTGGTTTTTTTTTTTTTAAATTGGCTTTGTTATAGTCAACTGGAATTATGTTAGTGATAGTTTGGGATGTGTGTGTGTTTTTAATGAACCTTCCTCCTACAGATGTTCTGTGCTTTACATATGAGTAAATAATAACCACTGGAGAGGATTATTATTATCATTTTTAAGAGTAAGATAAGATTGCTGTGCATTTGGAGCTGTCACTTTTCAAGAAAGTGCTGTGGCTCCAATAATTCTTAGTGTTGCTGTCCGTGCCAGTTGGCTCAGACAGGCTTTTTCTATCCTTGGAAAAGACTGGAGATACAATGTTGTGTTATGCTTAAGTATTTCCAAGACACATATCTAGATACAAACCTTGCTAAAAGTTATGCCCAGTAGATTTTCTTGCCTTATGTAGTCTAAATGGAGACTGTTTGATCAAAGGAAAGGACAGTATTTCATAAGCACTTATGATTTCTTCTTTTTTTAAATTAAAAAAGGAGGTGGTGGTGGGGAAACCCAAACAACAGCCCCACAACCAAAACCCAGTAATTCTGCATGAGGTTGTTTAAGTGTGATCAACTCTGAGAGCAGGGTTTTTCTGTTTCCAAAAAGAAACTGTGGGTACGGTTTCCAAACACTACTGTTAATGTGATGTCTCATGCTGGGGATCATTTTGTTTCTACACTTGCAGACCATCTCGTCATAATGCTGCAACTGAGTCCTGAACTGAAGCTGCTGATTCTAACAACAGGTAGCCTAAACTTACCATCTACCTTCAGTGGTAGATGTGCCACTTGCTTTGTAAAGCCAGGGATGAATGTGTCAAGTCCACCTACCACTAGGTATGACTGAAAAGTATCTTTGCCTGCTACTTTTGCATCCTCTAAAAATTTTCCTTTCAGTTGCTAGTATAATGCAGTCTGAAATACTCTTTCAAAAGTTCTCCCTAGGTTCTCAGAAAACTCTGCCTTTTTTCAGGTGTGTTTCTTGTGTGGCAGGTATGTTTCCTCCTTGGAGTTGTGGCATGGAGAGCACGGAATAGAACAAGGACTTTGTTCTTCATGAATTGGCTTTGCTTTTTCAGGATGGAGTTTTACCAGATTGATCAGCCTTCAGGAATCCTTCATGTAGAATGGGCCAGATTATTGGTATTAATGGCCTTTTATGCTAGACAGTATTGATATTTTAATCTCAGGCATTAAGATACAGTGTTTTTCTTTCTGGTTTTGAAAGAATAGCAAGCAATCAAAGGTAGAACACAAATTCCCAGCAAAGCTCTCAGGCTTTACTGCTATTTTAAGATAGCTTTGGCTTGGGTACTGGTAAGACCAGTGTGCATATTTGAAATTCTAGCCTCTACAATGAAAAGACAAGCCCTCGGAAACAGCCAGTGGTTTTGGAGCATGCTTGTCCTTTGCAAGTTGAATGTTAAACAATGGCTTGAGACTCTACTGCACACTGGCTGTAGCTCTTGATGTCTTACACACTGGCTCCATTTTTTGACATAATTTTGGCAAGTGGGGGAACCTGGCAATCCTTCATGCTAGAGGCCTTAGCTCTAATAAAGCGCTTTAGTTATTAGCACAAGTAAATAGTTGTCCATTTGTGCTTCATTAATGCATATTAGTCATACAGTAAATACTGTCATGCTGGCAAGTTCCCCAGAATACTGAATACTTCTGCACAGTTCAGGAGGGGGTTTCTGACAAAGTGGTGTTGGCACCTTTCTTGAAGAAGTTCTTGAAGCTATTAGTGTAGGAGAGTGACAGACCATTATTTCAGCTCACGTGGGTTTTTGTGAAACTGATACTTAGTGGAGGCAAAGAAGGATTTCTTTTATGAATTTTATGCTGTTGCAGTTGGTCCTTCTCAAGTTTGCAGTTAACTTTTCTACAGTCTTCAGCTATGTCTGAGGCAGATTGCTTTGGGTTGTGGGGAGTACAAATGAGTTGCCTACTCTTCTAATGAAAATAATTAGGTATTCTAAAATCCCATAAAACTTTCCAATAGTGTAAAATTTTAACTATATAACTGAAGAACCTAGCATATGCAACAGTTTGAAGACATCAAAAGGCAGCACAATGATCCATGACCAGTGTAAGTGTTTTGGATCCTGGAGATAAGACCCTTAATGTAAATGGTATAAAAATTGTGAGCTGAAATGTCAGGTATGACTTGTTCTTTGCAACAGTCAGCATAGATTTGCCATTTGCTTTTTTGACTTCCAGGAGGACTTGCTCCATAGTCTTACCAGAAAATGGGCAAGGCTGACCAGCTTCTGGTTCCTCATATCCTCATCCTTGTCCATTTTGAAAATGAGTGTGATTTTTGCCTCTGCAGTCATCAGGATCCTCCTCTGCTCAGTGATTTATTTTTTGAAGGCAAGGGGGAGCAGCCTTGCAGTGGTATTGGCCAGCTTCCCTAGCACCTTCTGACACGTCCCATCTGGCCCCAGCAACTTGGTCCAGTCAGCTTGTGTGATCCGTAACCTTCCTTTGCTGTGAGTAATTCTTTAGTCTCCGAGATGCTGACACTGTGTTCAAAGAACTGCAAGATGTGAGGATGTGCTTTAGTAGGAAAAACTGAGGCAAAGAAATCATTGATCTTTTGTGTCCTTAGCTGCTGGGTCCCATACACCAACTAGCATAATATTAGCTATCCTTTTGCCCTTGCTTGCCTATAGAAGCATTCCTTGTTCTTGGAATCCTTTGTTTGCTCCAGCTCTTCTGCTTGGGAGTATCTCCATATTCTTTCTGTGTAACCTCTTCCTGCTTCCACCTTGTTTGCATTCAACATTTGAGCTGAGGCAGGAGTTGTCTGTCCGTTCACCCTGTCTTTCTGCCTTTCCCCTGTGACGTTCTGCATGCCAAAATGGATCATTCTTGAGCTTTGAGGAGGCTGTCCCGGGAAATCAGCTTGTTGTCCTGAGCCCCTTGGTCCTCCAAAGCAGTCTCCCATGGGAACCTGGCAAGCAGATCCTTGAGCAGGCCAAAAATCTGCTTTCCTGCAGTCCAGGACTGTATTTCAGCCAGGAGTCTTGCTCCTTTTGCTTAATCTTGTTCCCATCATCTCAGCATGGTATTGGGCTGCTATCAGCCTCTACCTTCCCAACTGTTCCTTCTTTGTCCATGAGTTGGCTTTGCTAGCTTGTCGGTCAAGCAGAGCGTTTCCCCGATTGTCTCCCTGACCACTTGTGATGTGAAGTTATTTTCAACCAACTCCAGAAATCTTTGTATTGTCCAGTGCTGGCTGCAGGTGGAAGTGCACTGTTTGCTTGTGAGTGGGTCAGAAATGTGGTTTAGTTGATTTGTCTCCGGTTTCTTCCCATCCTGTGCTCGTGGCTGCAAAGGTGGACTTGTTTGGGCTAGGCAAGACAAGGTACTCTGAGCTTTCGTCTTCTCCAGGAAGATGGGTGCCTCTTCTGGAAAGAAGCACTCAGGTGGAAAACAAGAGACTTGCCAGTATGACAGAAGCAAAGGAAAACCTAAGGGTGCTAGCCAATCGTCCAGGTGTTTCTTGGCTCACCTCAGTCCTTTGTGGCTTCCCAGCCAAGCTGTTGGTACTCGGTCTCCTTTCATGGCACCCTCCTGCCTTCCCTGGTGTTAACTCTTTCTCCCAAGGTTTACATTTAAGCAGGCTGTCTCCCATGCTGCCTTCTCTGAGGACCTACTGCCAGCCATATCTCCCCAGAACCGTCCTTGGGGCAGTGTAGGGAAGCTACCTGTCATTAGGTGGCTTATGAGCTTCCACCCTCAGGTCTGACTGGTGCTGCCATCCTTTGGTCAGGTGTGCCCCTGGCTCCAAGTCATTTGGTAGGGATGAGCATGAGACACGAGAAGTCCAGGCCAGAATGTTCCTCTTTCCTCTCTGTTGGGCGCCCATCACAGAAGAGATGCTGCCCCCCATGCCTGGAGTGTGAAGAGGCAGTGCAGGGCAGGAAGCAAGGCCTGACACAAGCCTTGAAATGCATGAACTGTTTTATTGATTGCAATGGGACTGTGCCTATCCTGGCAAGGCTAACATCTCCCTTCCCTGCCCATGGGTTTTCTGTCTCCTTCATCCCTCTGGCAGGGACCTGAGCTGCCTGGGATTTCCTTGAGTGGTTGCGTGCAGGCTGATGGAGAGCAGTGCCTGTGGGAGCTTGGGAGAAGACATCTTGGTGCTCCTGGAAGGAGATCACTGCCTCTTTCCGGAGGACATCTTGGCAATGATGATGTCAGGAGGTAGCAACTGTATCTGTGGCTGGTCTGCCTCCATGGGCTCTTTTTCCCCGCAGTCCTTCTGTGTGCTCTTGTCCTGTTCCCTCTCTGCATATCTTTCTTCTTCCAGAGCCTCTCTCTTGGGCTCATCCTTCCTTGACTACCAGGGAAGCAGGAACCCCTTGGCAAGCCAGAAGTGGTTGCCACGGTCACACCTCCATGATCACTTGTCATCCCCTGTTGGAAAGATTTCTGCAGAAGGTAACTCTAGCATCATGTTACATACACGTTCTTCAGTGTTTCATGTGTTATTTGTACTCGTTAGATCACTTGCAGTTACTTGATGTGTTAGATCCCTTGAATGTAGCAGATACCCATTTATTACAGTAACTTACAGCATGTTTACCCACCCACACATGCACACTCAATTTCTGTGAATTCTTTTTTTTGTATTAACAACATTGGAGGTAGTTACTTTAAGCCTTTTGTAGCTGGAGGCACTCGTAGAGCCTGTTCTCTAAGGTGAATGTGAATTAAGGCTTCAGAGTGCCCATTTCTCTACTTCTGACCATACAGAAGCATAAGGGGAAGTGTGTTTTAAGTTTGATGGGAAGAATGCCTTCCTATATGTGTGCTGATGAATTTTTCTGCATGATTTTTTTTTTTTTCCCCTGACATGAGCAAATGGTTAACCAAGCGTGCTAGAGATCTGTTCTGAAAAAGGCATCTCATGTGATCCTGTTTTTTCTGGAGTCCCTTTATGTCCTCAAAATTATGACAAACTGCTGGCTGTTGAACATGAATTGGCTGGATGGTTTGGTTGCAAACCATAACTGCTATGCTGGATGAGAGCAGGTTGGAAAAATAGTTTTCTGACAGCGTATCTTTTCAGGCATGACTTGCCCTGCAGATAAAAATAAACCCAAACCCACAAGACCAGAAACTTCTCATCGACTGTCTCACTAGCATCTTCTGGAACAAGGCTATTGACACAATAATGCGTGTTATTAGGATGCAGGATTACACATATGCTGTCAGTATTGTGGTGTTGTGCTGATGAACTCCCAGGTAATTTGCCACAGTTAACTTTCTTGTTTTAGCTAGATGTAATGGCCTTCACTTCAGTTGTATCCAGAAGGTGGCTTGTTCCTCTCACCCACAGCTTGCTTCTGAAGCCTAGTTCAAAGTCTTTCTCTTTTCTTTCTCATCCTACGATTTCTTTGTTTTGATCTCTGGTTTGACTTTAATCTCAGCAGGAATCTTTTCCACCGCTTTTATTCCATAGATCTGCATTTTTGAGTTAGAAAGAATAGGTCAAAACTATAGGCAGCAGTATAATAAATACTGATTGTATTTGATTTGTAACTTGTAAAAGTTACCACCCTGAACCTCAGAGTTAATCACCATCTCCATTGAAGCACAGTAGCTGCTCATGTGCAAGCTGCCTGCCCCTTGAACTGCAAAGTAAACAAGTCACATTCATTTCCTCCTCCCCATCTTCATCAGTGGTTTCAGGGAAGAGAAAAGAGGAGAAAGAAAGATGTTTTAAAGCCACTGTAATACTGATAGAACAACAGCTCATCTGCTGCATCCTATCTTCTTCAGGGCGAACAGTAGAAATCCATTTGCAGAAACGTTCTTGTGGTTAGTAGCTGTAACGTTTCAGCATTGCTAAAGCCAATGTGATCAAAGGTTATGCGTGTGGCAGTATTATAACTTGGATTTCTTGAACTTTTCTTCTGGCTTTGCAATCGCTGTGAAATCTCTCCCGGTTTGGAGACCCTCTACCTGGGGAGGTCTTGTTTGAGGTGGTTTGCTTGTTTTGTTTCGTATGCTACCTTGGTAATTTTTGGCACACAAGACCTTCCTCCAGTAGCGTGCTGGTAGTTATGAAAACTCTTGAGCTGCTGAGGCCTTAACATAGACCAGTATTCAGGGGATTTGTACAGAATTAAAGCAGTTGCTGTTGCTAACCGTGTTGAAGCATTGTGGTGTATGTTGTGATGTGCTGTGGGTAACGTTGTTGTACGTGTCCAGGAGGCGTTAGCGAGAAGTGGGGAGAAGCTGTATGAAAGAAGTGGTCACTTGACACACTTATGTTGTGAACAACTAGTTATACAACAAAACAAAAACAAAACCTTCCAAGCGTGAAGAGGTGATTGACATGCTTGCTATTAGCAAGCAGGTTTTTTTTTGTGAGTGCCAGTTTGTGCAAAAACTAAAGAGTTACACTTTGTATTGGGGTTTCCTGGGACAACTTGCAACTTTACATGTAATCTGTTACTTTTAAATGCAAATAGCTGAGCTTTTACAAATTTTCTTCTTTTAGAGAATGTTTAAGTCAGTAAAGATTTTCTGATAAAGCCATCTTCTTGATGCAGGATAACTGGCAGAGCTACCTGCAATTAGCTCACTTTGCTCAAGGAGGAGAAAACATGGCAACCACTATATTAAGATAGATGGATAAAAACTTATATATTTATTAATACTGGAACAAGTGTAGTAATTAAGCACCTTTCATATTGTACCTAGATTTTTTGAAAATCAGACAGACAGGTAAAGTATCTGGAGCACTGAGAGAGGTTCTCAGGCTAAAAAGTACCTTTGAGCTGCTTGGATTTTACTAGAGTCAAACTAGTCACTGCTTTTTCATATTCTGATAAGGACTCTGAAGATGAAAGAAACTTGCAGTATTTTCTACATTGTGAGAAATGGGAATAAGACACTGTTGCATTAAACTATCCAGGATGATTTCTGTTCTTACTCTCAGCTTAATTTTTTTGTTTTCGTTCCAGCTGTTGTGAATTGACAGTTTGTACATAGGAAACACTGCAGCATGGTTTGTATTAGAAATGTTGTCCAACTGTTGCTTAACACTTGGGGGCAGTGACTTTAAGAAGTCTCATAGAGCATCACTGTTGAGGATTAATTTATTTATTTGTAGAAAACTATTTTGAAAGATGTGGTGATGTGATTCGTAAAATTGTGAAGGTCAAATGAGTTTCAAACGTGACTAAAGAAAGAAATGCAGAAATACAGGTATCTTATTTCATTGGTAATAGTTGTTGGATCACTTTAATTTTTTTTCTGAGGGCTTGCAAAGTAACCTATTATCGCAGTGTAAGCAGTATAAAAGAATGTGTGTTTTTTCTTTTTTCTTATACTCCGCCATTGTCTTTGCATAAATTACATTACTGATTTGCTCTGAGAGTGGAACTCTGCTGTTTGGTTAAGGGAGAGCACAATGGTCTGTTCCAGTACAAGATCTGATGCTGGGTTGTTAATCATGAAAAGGCACAATTGTTGTGCTTTAGATATGTGTCTGTGATTTCTGTGTTTTTTGTTTTTATTTTAATAGGTTATAGAGCTGTCAACTGAGGTGTGTAAATCTTTACCTCATATCTGAGATTCTAAAATATCTTGTTTTTGTTAAGGCTTGCTGTTCTGGTGATGTGTAAAATAGTTCTGAATCTAACTGAAAGCAGCTCACCTGAACTATAAATGTCCTTGTCTGAGGTGGGCAATTAGTTCTGGAGCAGATTGTACCTAGTAACAGGGAAGTGGTTCTTTAAGCAGAAACGTGTGTGATCAGTATGATTAAGATCATAGGTTTGATCAGATGAGACCCGTTTCTAGTCCTAGTTAATTATGTAGTGCTGAGGATCACTCTTCAGGGAGGGAGGGGAGGGGTATCAAGCACACCCTAAATTGCAGCAACTGAGCAAATTGGCTAGGAAGTAGAGAGATAAGGTCCCTATCGCTGACAGTTGAGGCTAGTAAGGGTAGCAAAGTAGTCTTGTATATGAAGTTGCTCAACATGACACTTGAGTTTCATTAGGTTTTCAGTTTGAAGATGTGAAGAACAATTTCATTAGCAATCTGAGAGTTACTTTGCTCACTGGCGTTGGTGAATTTTAGTGGTCTGTGGGAGCACAGTGTCCCTTGCTGCACAGGAGTTTTGTAATTTTATCAGCTCTGTCGAGGGCAGTGAAGAATCATCTTTACCCTCAGTTTCAACCTGAACCATCAAGAAGACAAAAGGGGATAGCACTATTGCCTTTAGGAAAGGAGACACATGCTCAGACGGGATAAGTTTCTTTGCTCTGTGTTTCATGCTACTTTCATTCCATTTCTATAGTTTCATCAGTCTTGACTTTTCAGGGATGCCTAGCTATAAGTGTATGTGCACTTAAATGTAAGTCGGGTTATGTGGCTGGTGTTGCTGCTTTCCAAAGCATAAAGATTTTAATATCTATTCGTAAAGAGAATGCATTTATACGAATATAGTGGTTCCTACATCCTTGGTAACATCTTCTTTCCCTGCTCTCTCCCGTGGCCCGAGGCACACAAATGTGTTGCTGCAGTGCCAGATCCCGGAGACTGCCAGGTCATCCCTTCAAGCATTGAGCCTTCCAAGGTTAATGCAGGGCATCGTTAGCCTGCGCTGGGACAGACTGTCCAAGGCAGTTCGCAGAACGTCTCCCGTCCACTTGGTGCAAGGGTGCTGTCAAAACCTGACCCCTAAAGCCAGTGTTCTTGGAAGCAGCTGGCCAGCAGCGCGGCTATAACCGGAGCCCTAGTAGATTTGATGCCAAGTAGAACAGACGAGCTACCTGGTATTTCACAGGTCCGATGAGCGTGAGGAGAACAGCGGGTTGGAAAGTATCAAATATCCTGTACCTTCTTTCTCTGTGCTACAGCTTCCCCCAAAAGAACATATGAACACTTTATTTTTTATATATTTTTTTTAAATGCATGCTAAAAGGAAAAAGTTTTCAAGGTTTTTTCTCTAGAATGGACAGGTGTGTTAGCAGGTGCATGGCATGCTGAAATTTTCCATAGTACCTGGGTACGAATATTCCCATTATGTTTCTTCTCATCTTTCTGATGAGGAAGGAATATAGTCTGACCATGCACTTCAGAAACTTAGACAAAACATAGAAAGGGACACTGATAAGGATTCTTGAATAGGCTAAAGGTTTTTTGAGCAACAACACATCATTATGGGTTGCATTACTCCCTTAAATTGCATGAGCACCATCCGGCATAGTAGTTAACATATATGGATTGCTAAGTTTGTTAGAGCCTTGCTGTGCTTTTAACTCAATTTAAGTAGTGTAGTCTATTAGGTATCAGTTCTTTGATAAGAGAATGATGCAAAATCTCACTGGAAAGCCTCTTTGAAAAGGAATATGACGTATTACTTTAGTTTACTTTATACTTTCTCAGAGTAACAAAACTGATTTTTTCTGTTTAATTCCTATTGGTAAATACAATTCTTTCTCACAGAAAACAGATTTTTCAGGGATGTTATTGGTCGAGTCAAGACTCACTAAAACCAAAGACCTTGGAACATGCAGTAAGTTAGGGTTTTGGTAGTTTTGTTACTGACAGTCCCTTGCCAGTGAAAGTGACTTGCTACGGAGGTAAAGCTAACTTGTAATTAAGTACAAGCTAAAGATACGTTGTCAGGAACTATGGGCACCAGCAGAAGAAACAGAATTTCCATATAAGCATGTATAATTTTCTACTGTGAAGAACTTCCTAATATAAACTTCATTTATTCAGTCGTGTTCTGTTAGAAATGAAACGGAACTTCATTTATGTTTTTAAAAAAAGAAGCAAAAAGACATTTTATTAGGAAGTAACTGCTTCATTTTTGTAAGTGCTTTCTAGCTGAAGACAGCTTCAAGAAGTGATTGCTTTCACTGAGAACCTTGTGCACTTGTTTCTTTTCTGCATTTCAAGACTTTATTTTAGCTGTAAACTATGTAAACTGTCTCTAACAGCCACCGTGGTTTTAGTCTCATTAAAAATAGAACAAAGCTTTTAGCATTTCTGAGCCTGTCAGTTGGATTCCCTCTTTGCTAGCTGATTAAAAGACAGCAACCATGATGGATTGAATTTTCTTCCACCATAATAAATGGCAGTCTGGTCCAAAAAGTGCACACTGTGGAATATACTATCCATTTTCTCTGTGCAGAGTACTGGGAGACAGCTAAATTCTTGCAGAAGCGGTTAGTTTATACTAAGAGAGGACTGCATCTCATGAGAGAAATTTAATTTGACATAGTTCTTGCCAAATTCTAGGTGCATGAATGTTGAAAACCCTGCTAACGCCAGTTTTGCAAAAACCAGCCTAGAGAAGCTGAATCTGTAATGCTGGTGTGTCTGTGGGCTGTAGGAGTGCGTTGCTGAAGCTGTCAGCTAATGCTCTGCTCACTCCTGCCTGCCTGGAGAGAAGCCTTTTACAAATAAACTGCTACCAGATACTGTTGGAAGCAGCTAATCATGGTCCAGCTCTTTCCAGATCAGATTTTATTTATCTATCTATTTACCTATCTATCTATCTATTTGTCTATGTATCTATCTATCTGTTTTTCCGGGGGGAGCAAAGAGACACTTCTTTTTTTTTTCAGGAAAAAAAGGAAGAAACTGGCTAGTAGGTAACCACAGTTTTTGGTGTGAAACCATACTGCCCTGAGAGCAGTTGCAATGCAGGTAATGGCAAGTCACATAACTAGTAATACTGCTTAAAATAAAATAAATCTGAAACACCTTCAGAAACATAACTTTCTGGCTCAGCTAAAGCAGTATATTGTATATCAGTCCATATATTTAAGAAAGCTTTTTTCTTTTCTTGGTGTAGGAGAAGAAATGCTTCACTAATTTGGGGCAGGCACACTATGGGCTTTCTGTGTTGACAGCAAGGTCCAAATGCCCAGTTTTTTTGTTGAATTGAAGGACTTCCTGGTCAGTGGGTTATTGAAACCCAGACGGGGGTCGGGAGGGAAGTTCCTCCAAGGTCAGACTGGCAAGCCTTTCTGCCTTCCCCTGTATCATGGGATGTAATATAATTCCTGTGATTCATTTAACAAATCCCTGCTGCTGCAGAGACATAGACCACGGACTCAGAGCTGATTTCTCTCTCTCGTTTTCCTTCTTTCTTTGCTAATTCCTGGTATGTTTTGTTTCTCATAGCTATTGTATATGTTGCATGGTGGGCTGGTTAAGTCGTCTGAGGGTTGTGTGACTGCGTGGATAGCAATAGCTCTGTGCTCCCTGCCAGGTTATTGCATGTTTTCGGTCATTTGCTGCACAGAGGATCGGAGGTGCTGCAGTGTTTCGGGAGGAATGTGCTGCTGCCTTTGCTACTCCCATAATCCCAAACCGGGCTTGTTTGTTCCTGGTCTCCAGGGTTATCGCTCTCAGCCCTGACAGCCAGTACTGTAAAATCAGAAGGATTCCTGTTGTTTGTGGCTTTGCTACTTCAGGAGAGAGAGCCCGACTTTTGACAAAGCTAAGTGGCTTTATTTTAAGCCCTTGTTTGTACAAGCTCTCTTAGCAATGGGAATGCTAAAATTCTAGGTTCACGGTTACTCTGTTGACTTACTGAGCCCTTCACTTGGCTCTTACCTAGTCAAATGACTATAGTTAAGAAGCAGGAAACCTAGTTACAGGTCTTTAATTATGTAATATGTGGGCTGTCTGAGAACGCACTTTAAAGTTTTTTGCCTGGTGTGCAAAGCCTGTTTTTTCTTCATTTCTGTGACATGTTAAGCACTGGCCCTGGGAAGATGTGATTGGAGCTCTAGGAGAAGACAGAAAAAATATGAACTCTGAGTAAATTTGAAATCATTTGCAAAGCAGTGACTTTGGACAAAGCCAAGAGCCTCACTCTTCCCTCATGAGTGTACTTGGGACAAATTTCCTCAAGCTCTGGGGTGTCAGCAGGCTGAAAATATGTTGTACCAAACAGCTGTCTGGTAGGGGACTGTGCTGCTGTATTTAGCCACTAAGAAGCCCAGTGACTTAAACCTGTTAAGAAAGAAGCATCGTATACATTACTAATTGATCTAGACTGTGGAGTCTGGATTAGAGCTTGAACACTGGTCTGGATCTGTCAGGTGGATTATTTCCTGTAATAGCCTACGTGTTTGCCTTCACAGGGCTAAGAGTAAAACTGAGTGATGGAACAGAAACTCTGTAGATGGCTGTGGATACCAGCAAGCTATAGGAAAGTTTGCTTAGGTGAATAGCTGGCTACTTGGCACTTACCATAATTGAGTCTATTCTCCTCCTTGTATGTTTGATCCTTTAAGTAAACGAAAGCTGCAAAATCATGGCGCAAAGAAATGTAACTTAGAAAACAATGCAGAAAGCTACTTTACATACATGCAAATAGTCTTTTGTTTGGGAAGTGAAGGATCATATGAAGTGGTTCTCAGAAGAAATGCTGCCTAATCTGTTTATTGCCTAAGGAAATTCCAGAAGCATGTTAAGAATGGCAGTACTGGGTCAGATAAAGAAATGTTCATCTACCTCTGTATCCTTTGTCTAAGAGTAACAAGTTGCAGATACAAATAGAGAGTGTAATTTCTCAAAGTATCCGTTTCCTGGTTCGGGAACACTTGATCCACTCTTTCACAGCCTTTGGTGGGCCCATCTTCTGCGCTAGCAGAAGGTACTTTATTTTGCGTTACAGAAGTTGCTGGAACAGAGTAAAGCTAAGGTGGCTCAAGTACTGACCTGGCTAATTTTGTTCTTATGCTTGGCTAGTTTTGAGACACCTACCTCAGTGTGATAAAGCGGCACCGCCAGGTAGGCAGCGAGCTCCCGGGGTGGCAGGAGTGCCTCCGTGCAAACTGAGGCGTATCTGCCCTCATAGCCTCCTGAACTGCAGTGGGACCCGACAGCACGTCTGACTTGACGTTCTGTTGTGCTGGACGGTGTACAAACATCAGAAGTATGTCATGATCTTAATTTGTCGCTGTGGGACTGCTGGCATGGGTACGCGTGACTCTTGCTCAATTGAACCTTTTGTTCAGGGGCATGGCTGTGTGGGTTTGTAGACAGCTACAGTAAATCCAAAACCCAGAGACTGTCGCCTTGGTGGTCTGGACGTCCTCGGTCTGGCCATGCTCCCAGGAGCTTCCGAGAAGCCGTGCTGCCACTTGTAGCCTTCCTTCATCTCATTAAGCGTCCAGTGACTGCTGAAGTTAGAAAAAAGTTGAAGTCTTCAGTAAAAGGGGATTTCCAGACCTCTAAGGAAAGCTGCTCTGTCTCTGCTAACGTCAGGTCCCTTTCTTCACAAAGAAAGAGGGAGAAGGGAAGTATAGATGGTACTTTATTATTTGTACTTGCAGATCTGCTTCTTCCCTTCGCTAAGCCCTATTTACCTGCAAGATTATCCTAAATGACTGACTGGATAACCTTTGTTGAAGGAACCAGGATGAGAGAAGCAGCAATAGATGGATAGCAACATGCTGGTCAGGGTAACAATGCTGTCTCGTACTGATAAATACTCTCCTGAGCTAACCTGCAGGTGGGAACAGTAGCACTTGGAGCCGAAGAAGTGATTAAGGAGCAAGTGTGCAGGCATCAGAGCTGCCATGGTATATGGCTGTCTGATTCTCTGATTAAAACACCAGATTTAATGTTTTCTTTGATAACTGAAACGCTTATCATGCTAGCACAAACAGCAGCAAACATTGCATGTCATAGTTGAGGGAGTGCGACTTGAAAGGCTTGGTTATAGATTGAAAAAAATAAATCCAGATTGTCCTGGTTACTGATACGTAGAGATAACACTGCCTGTGAGTGGACTTTGGCTCTTAATGCGATGTAAGCATGTCGCTCTTTGCGTCGTGCAATGTAGGTTTGCAAAAGGACACTGAAATCTAACCTGTAATGGTGGTGTGTTTGGCTATATGAAATACTAATGCTTCAAAGGACTCTTAAAAAAAAAAAAATAAAAAAAAATATTCTGCTTCAGATCCTTCTAGCACTCTTGCTAGTCACTCTGTTAAATCATCCTTGGTCGCAGATGCTGACTGATGGAGAAAATAGTACATGCAAACAAGTCAGCGAGGGCTAATGCTAGCTAGCTTCTAAAAATACTACAATAGCTGGATGGTACAGTAAGTTAAGTAACATGCTTTAATTTCATATTGAGAGCATTTATTGGAAGAGGAGGGAGAGCTGGGGATTAAAACATGGAGCAAACGCATGACTTACCGGGAGCCCGGTTTCAGCAGTGGTGGGGGGATGCTGATGGACCAAACCAGGTGCCCAGCTTGCTGAGAGCCCTGACCCTGAGCGGGAGCCCAACAGCGAGACTGCTGACATGCAGCAGTTCTATAACAACCTTTTTTTTTTTTTTTTTTCTTTCCCGCCTCACCCTTTCTTCTTTTAACCTTGTTCCAGTGTCTGTCTGATCCCTGCTGCAGCTGGCCAAGTGCCACTGTTTGCCTGTGCACAACGGACACAAACAGCTTCTGGAGGGTCATGTGAAACTACCCTGAGCTCTTTAAATCGCACCGCCCTTACCTTTTCTCCTCTGCTGCCAACATTGCTTTAGCAGGTGTGGCTTTGTTTATGCATGTCTGCCGCTTTACTTTCGCACCTGGGTTCTGCTGGTCCTCCGTGCCCGGAGGAAACCTTTGGATCCACACTTTGCTCAAGCCACGGGAGAAGTCTGCGGGACCTTCTGGGCAGGGGTTTGGGCCTAATGAAACGGGCAGGGGCGTCAGCTTTGTAAGGCAGCACCAGCAATCGTTAGGCATTGAAACCCCTGCTTCTGAAAACTTTGATATATCTTACCATGACTTTGGCTTACACTTTGTGAATAAGGCCTGTGGCTCTCAGCATTTTCTTGGGAGAGCTGTAAGGTGATTCTGGAGAGGGCACATCCTTTTCCTGTAAATTATTGGTAATTGCTAGTTAAAAAAAAAAAATCTGGTTTGATTGAGGAGTTATGGGCTTGCAGCCAGCTGTAAGCCTGAAATGAGGTCTTCTCAGTTAAGTATTTGAGTGTTACTGCTGTGGGAAACCCGAAGGTAAAAAGATGCATTTCAGCCCCATCTCACCTCTGTTACTACATAGTACTGCATGAATCTTTCCTTCCGGTAGGGGCTTTTATGTGTTGGGACCACTGAAAAAACATTTAGGTGTGTAACAAATAGCTTATAACTGGTTTTCTTCTTCCACCTTTCATTTCTGTTGGGATGCCCTGTTGCTCTTCCCAGCCAAGAGGCAATATGCAACTGCATCCTTGCATTGGATGTCCAGACTTGTTCCAGGGAGGTGGAACTCATGCTGCAGAACTGCATCTGTGGGGTTTTAGCTACCCGATATAAATACATGATATTGAATTGCGTGGAGGGAAACGTGCAAAGAAAAGCTCTGTGCTAGGAGGAAGGATGTTCTGCTGCATTCTCCCTGCCTGCGATGCTCACCTCTCGGCCTCTGTACTGCCAGCTGTCAGCTTCAGCTTTAAGTTTTGACTGGAACTTTTCCTAGATAAGCATCTCCTCCCCCTTGTTGTCCTTGGAGCCTTTGAAAGCATTGTGCTGAACTTTCTGGGGAACAGACTCTGAATTTTGTATGTGCTTTCTGCAGTTGCCTTCTCTTGCTGCAAGTCCCATATTTCCTGCCTGAAATTTAAAATTGAGATATTGTGGGCCAGGTCGGTGCTGGCTGTGTGGTATCCCAGAGAAAATAAGATACATCCAGTGAAAAAGAACTAGTGCTCCAAAAGTGGTAATAATGTTAGGATGTGATACTCTGTGGCTGCAAGGAATTTGACAGAGACAGGAGCTCAGGAGTTGCATGTTCCTAATTCATACTCAGTTAGCTCCAGTGAAGGAGCTAACAAATATTGATGCATTTCAAGAAAGAACGAACAAATACAGTTGTGCTGACAAGAGGTCTGATTTTTATTTTTTAATTCCTAAGAAGCAACTACAAAAACTTTTGATATTAGCTAGATGTGGCTCATGAAATAGCAGCCAGTGTCATGAAAATCACTGGCAAGGATGCAAAGAGCTATAAGGGGAGGTAGCCAATAGAGAGGCAGAAGCCTGAGTGGTCCCAGTTGTATCTGGCATAGATAGATGGATGCCATATGTATCTTATCATATATCGTTTACTTGT
Organism: Limosa lapponica baueri; assembly: GCA_002844005.1. Lineage (NCBI taxonomy): Eukaryota > Metazoa > Chordata > Aves > Charadriiformes > Scolopacidae > Limosa > Limosa lapponica. The sequence goes on along the minus strand of KZ505663.1, from coordinate 1,199,566 downwards.
AAAAACCTCCCTTAGTCATACCACTGTTGGCAGTTCTTGTCTTATAAACGCGTGCGGGCTCCTGAATTGAACCCTGATGGTGAAGGCACTCAAGAGCAGTGCTTGAGTACTTGAATCCAAAGCTCAAGTATCTGCTGTTTGAGACACTCTCTCTGTAGAAGAGATAATGTAATTTATTTCATATCCTGTATAACCAGATACAGTTCTTATCCCTAAACAGTACGTCCATTATGCTTTTGAGCATTAGTTTATATACTGTAAACTGGAAACGTTGGGCTGAGAGCTTGCGGTTGCGCGTAGTTGAATTGCCACTTACTGTGTGCATGTTGTTGCTCTGCTGTAATTACAACGTCATTTGCTGTGAAGGTGGTTCCTATGTTTTGACATAAATGCGGGTCATACCACTGTGTATTTATCCCACACTTTGGGCACAGCAGGAACATGTATACAGTCACGTATATCACTGCAATAGTTTATGGTTGGTGATATATCAATTCAGTCAACTTTATGCACTTGCTTCTATTTTTCCATACCCACCCTTAACTGGTGTATGCAAAGGTATGCCAACTTTGTAAAACTATGTACCTGGTCTAAGTTTCCTTCTGATACTTCCAAAATGCAACATGACTTATCTTGCTTTTCTCATTTTTTGTTTATATTTCAATTTCCCTACTTTTTCCTAGTAGTCGTCTTTGGCAAGATCTGTGAGAAAACATGATATTTTAGACTTAGCCAAATTCAGTCTGCGTTAAAACTTCTTGAAACCTGATCTTGTGAGAGTTCTAGTATGAAAAAAAACAAAACCAACCAACAACAAAAAAAAACAGATTGGCATCCAGAGCCATGGATGTTTATCTAAACTGAACTTCTGATTCCTCTTGAGGTTTAGTAGTTCACTACTGAATCTGTTTCAGTCCAGTTAATTAGTTACAAACCCCTAAGCCACAGACTTGGAATTAAAGAAAACAAAGCCCCAAGCCTCTGCATAACTTGACGCAAGAAGAAACTTTTGTTAAACTAGGAAGTGCATTTACATCACGATTTCCCAGTTTGAAATGCAAACTGGTGTACAGATGAGCCAATGACATAGTCATTGATTCTGGATTCATGCCACGTGTTAATGTGACAGTCTAGTGTCCTCTTATAATCTCTTCCCCCCTCCTCTGACATTGGTTCCTCCTTTCAGAAGTATGGTAGGGATCGTTTTTTGTATCTGTGGTTTGGCTCTGTAATGCAGTTTACAGCATTTTCTTGCTAAGATTTTCTGCTCTTCTGTTTTTAGGACAATGTAGATCAGGCTTCGGCTCATGGTCGACGGGATCTGGTGGAACCGGGTTTCCAGGAACCATCTAGTCGCATCTCCCTGAATCACCAAGGTAAGGAACAGTGAGTGGGAATCCATTCCTCAGGGGGAATGCAGAGATGATTTTGCCTCCATGTTACTGTTTCTCCTTCTCATTAAAAAAAAAAAGTTTTGGATGGTTGGGGGAAGAGAGCTGGATGGTTGGGGGAGGAGAGCTGAAGAAATCGTTTTTTGTCACAACTGTCCTTTGAGCGATGGATGAAGATGACTAAGAACGTGTGGTGCATCTCAAGCCTTGTAAACCAAACTGGGTTAGCTAACCTGGGTGGCAGAGATATTCTCCTGGTTTTAGGAGGGGGGAGGAGGGAAGTGCTGAAATTGAATTAAACGTTTGCAGTGTTAAAATTGCATTTATAAGATCTTTGACAGCCATAAGGGTTCAGGGTTCTGGCTCAACTTTTGCAGCAGCAGAAAAGAAAAGTACGTTTACGTGCTTTGGATGACAGAAATCAGCTTATTCAGGGAAAGAAAGTCCTGAACTAGACGTTATAATGCTGGTGCAATAGTCTAGGTTCTGTAATTCAACAGCACCACATATAAAAAGGTAAAATAAATCTTAAAAGTCTTTATTTGCCAGTTTCTGTCTTTTCAGATACCTACAGAAGACAGTTACTATTATAGCAGAGACTTTTTAGCTCAGCTTTATTTCTTTGGCATTGAAATAATTAATAGTAAAAAGTCCCAGCTTAACCAGTGAGCCCCCTTACCCTCAGGGTTTCTGATGGCTTAATTTGGAACCAAGTCCTTGAAGGTCATCTTCAAATGTTGTTCTTCAATGCAACAGCAAATAGTATTGCAGTCAGCACTAAAGCTAATTAAACAAAGATCACGAACGTATTACTTAAAATATTTGCCAAATATGACATGCTTAACTTTTCCTTTAAAAATCTGGCTTCTTTTATTTGCCAAGGGCAGCAAGACTGGAATTCATAACTTGTAGATCCTCAAGATTATTTAAGTTTTACAAACAATTCCCAGAATGTAATGAGGATTGTTTTTTTAATTTACTCCCCTGTCCGCGCGCTAAGTCTTCCAGATTTTTAAAGCTTTGCTTTCAATTGAAAATAGAAGATAGCAGGTTGCCATCTTACCCAATCTAAAACTTCTAGTAGCACAGGCAGTGTGTTGTGGCATGCTTGCATGCATACAGCACAGAGTCTATAAATTCCATTTTTCGTTTGTATTAGAATGCTACTGTTACATAAATTTCACCTACCCTGGATCCTGCAAATCCTGGAGTAGATCTATATAGGTGACTTCTGAAGCTATGTATAAATATCCCCCTTTATTTGAGGGATTTTTTGGGGGAAACACATCCTGCGTGGACAAAGTTCATGCATTAAGGTATGTGTGGCTGCTACTTGTGAAGTCTGATCATCTACTGAAGAGACAGGTAATGCTGTGTTTTGATGGCAAAATGCCATCTTTGCAGCCTGACATCTTCCTGCTTCCTTTTCAGATCCTTCTTTTTCCTCTATTGATATTGAAGTGCTGCAGTATGATCCATACAGTGTCACCTGATGTGTGGCTCTGCCTCAGCCACTTTGAGACAAATGTCTGTATGCGAACTGGCCCAAATTAATTTGTGAAACAACTATCTTTAAAGAGAATGCTTTGCATCGTGGGTACTGGCAGTTCAGTGCCTGTTCATAAAGCAAGACCCAGTTAATGTTTTTCCCGATACTTTCTGAACTAAAGATAACTTTAGCACCCACAATTTTTTTTTTGTCAGCTGACTGACAGCAATGAAACCCAGTACTTCTAAAATCGTCCTGATTTTGTTGCTGAAGTAGGTATTTGGGACATTTTTAATCTTCCCTACCCCTGTGACCATGAAACGCTGTTACGCAAGTGGCGTGGATTAAGAACTGAAACCAGAGTGCCCAGTGGTGGTCTCTGATGTGGTGCTGGGCTGTAGCACTTCTGCCTTTTTGCAGTGTCGGAGGGAAGCAATGTGCCCTGCAGGCACGGTACCTGCTGCTTCAGTATTTTTTTGGAAGTGGAAGTGGCTGTAAGCATGATGTTATGTCATGTCTTGTGTGTTAGTTCTGTCCAAATGTGAGCATCTACACTCTTTCATAGCATATGAAATAGACATTCTTGTCCAATAACTTGAAAGTACAAGTATTTTAAGAGCTGCCACATATTCCAGTAACTGATGAATGAATAGTACATAGGAAAATAAACATGAAGAGCTTCAGATGGACTTGCGGCATGGTCTGAACTAGCTCTCATGCAGTCCTATTAGTCACACAATAAATAGGAAGACTAGGTTATTAACATAAAGTGGGGTTTTAAGTTCTGTGGCAGCTGTTTGCTTTGATTTTTATTTTTTATTTTTTTTTTTATCCTTACACTAAAATGACTTTAAGTTTTACTTTCTGTTAAAACTTTGCTGGCATTGACTTCAGTTAAAACCTTAAGTGTGAACCTGTACCCAGGAGTAACTTGCAGGACCACTGCTTGCATTTAATAAATTAATCTCTTTGGTGGTATGTCTTTATTATGCTGATGATAAAGATATTTGCAACAGACTGTGGCAAATTTTGCTTTGTGTTATATATAACATTACTTGCTGACTTCAGCTTATACTGACTAGCAGATTTAAAGCTTTTATTCCTGTGTGTCACAAGAATGTTAAGGAAAAATGATAGGCTTGCAACAAAACTGGTTTAATATACAAAAACTGGTTTAATATGAGCAGAAATTGTAGGAGGATTAGAATTGGTTAAAATACTTCATGTTAGATGCTTTCTGCATTTTTCCCTTTAGCGTGTTGTGCCTTAAGCACTGCAGCTGAACTCTGAGCAAGTGTACTTACTATGTTATTTTATGTATACACTTCCAATTCATACCTGACCACATTGCTCAGTGAGCGCAGCAGATTTGCCAGTTTCTGTTGAACATTAACTTATAGCCCTTTGCTTTTCACTGGGAGAGCTTTGGTACACGCACTTGCAATTCTGAACCAGACCCTGCTTTCCACAGCCTATAAAAATGGTGATTAGCTTCCTCCTAGGCATCTGAATCCCTTCAACACAAGCTGGAAAAAGAGCATTCAAGTGGAGACTGAGATATCCCTGCCAACTGTCCCCGTGTGAATAAGCTCTTTCTTGTGAAGGGTATTTCAAGTACATGTTTCCTGCTGAATCACTCTTTTTTACACAAGCAGATGCTTTATAACTATTCAGCTTTTTATTTTAAAAGAATATCTTGTAAAGATTGGGGAGCAGAGAATACTTCTTGTAAAGTGAGGAGTCTTTAAAATCGACAGGTTTCATATGAAACAGATGTAAAAAGTTGAGTGCAGATGGAATAGTTCAATAACTGCTTATGTGTAAGTATGCTGCTAAACTCGCTTACTTTAATGATATGTATTTTTATATCTAAGCCATTATTTAGTATTCACTTTTAAATTATTCTGCTAGTTGGGCAAATTCCATAAAGGTACTAAACGCAGAGAGCAGGAACTAGGATTTCTTACCTCTATTCCCCAAAAGCTACTTCATAAACTCAATGCAATAGGAAAGAGTGAGCTTCATCCTGCTGAACAGCACTAATATCCACTGATGTAAAGGAACAGATACGCCTCAGCTACCTGTTAAAAGTTATAGAAAGTTTAACAACAGCCAGCTAGAATTTGGCATTTAATAAACAGCAAGTCAAGTATTTCTCAGGCAGTCCTTCCAGAAGCTGTAGTAAAGATTCTAGGCTTGGAGAAGAAAAATATGTCTAAACTGTGGCATTTTCTGAAGAGTTAAGGAAGGAGGTTAAGAAACAACCAAAACAATTATTTGCCATCTTTAAAAACACCAAGAAGCAGAGGAAGTGAGAGCATGCTTAGGATGGGACAGGTATTGCTATTTTTCTAACTTTTTTTCCCTTCAGAAGTGGAGTGTGGAGATGAAGGAAACTGTAGCCTCCTCAGACATGTCTCACTTTGCAAAACATTTAAGACTCACAAACGTTTAATATTTTCCAATGACAAGTTCTCAGCAGTGTGCAGCCCACAGCATTTTTACCGTGTCCAGTAGAGAGGGGCAGAGCTATGGACCATAGTGGTGATTTTAGTCAAAACACTTGGATTCACAGAGAGATGGTGCTTTTGAGGCCTTTTGTAGAGGTGATGGGCTCCAGTACTCGTTCTCCCTGCCCCATACCAAAGGATGCTGCTGGTTCTCCTCTCTCCCTGAGCACCTTGGCAGTGCAGCCTCGGTTCCTCTTGGTTGAGCACACCACTGTGTGCCGCCACCACAGTTAATCTTGAATGTGTCTCGCTAGCAAGGCAAGACAAGGCTATCCTATGGATTTCCCTGCACTGCCTAGGAGCTCCATACTTCACATGGAGCCTTGCCATGTGAAGTATGATAGCAAAATACGTGATGCTACAGAATACCGTAAGCCCAACTGAGTTTGTTTACTCCCAGATTCTAGGAGGGTTTGACCTGCCAGCCATGCTACTGCTGTTTCTCGTCTTGCTCCGTACTTCTGGGTTTTTCTTTGTCGAGGCACGTTTCAGAGCTCATTTTTCTGTTTGTTTTTCTAGCAAGCAGCAAATGGTGCCAACTCCAGTCCCAGCCGTGAAGTTTATGGGCAATACCTTTTACTGGTACTTGACATGTACTTTTTGAGATTGTGTAGCTATTTCTTATTCAGGATTTTGAAGCCAGGCATAAATAAGATGCATTCTGTCACCTTGACTTTTAGTGGAAGTATTAGACATGCAGTTCTGGCACTTTCTGTATGTGTGTACCTGTGGGATGCTTGTTCATGTCTATACAAATGTGTTTTGCCATGGGTCTGTGATGAGAAATGTATCTTCCTTTTATTAATGCATTTGCATGCACCCTTCCTCTCCTGAGGCACTTGGCTCTCGTTAGACTTGATGCTTTTTGTCACAGAAGTTTGCAGACAGAGCTGAGCCAAATACTGTGGTACCTCTGGCTCCATAGCCAGGTGGCTTTGGCAGCAGAAAGAAAAAGGTGATATGGGTTGTTTTAGCCCACAGCTGTCTTTTGTCAACAGCCAGCTTGTCCTTTGGTCTCTCTTAGTTGGTCATGGTAGGAAATCTTCCCTGCAGTGAGATGATGAGGATGCCGTGGTTGCAAATCAGTCGGCATTAGGTTTCTGTGGTGTTCCTGTCCATATGTACAGACGACTTGTTCCCAGCAAACCTGGAGGGATCCAGAGCAGCTGCCAATGTACATCGCACTGCAGTCTACTCTTGAAGTAGATGCTCTTCTGTACCTTGCTGGCTAGTAACTGACACATTAACTTTTATACAGATGATAAAATCAGCAGTGGTGGAAGCTACCATTCTAACACACTGCCCGGGTCCAAAAAAATACAAGCCCATGTAAATACATACGGACTTTTGAGTGAGTATGGGCTTAGATGAGATATTATGGTGCTTAATTAAGGTTTAGCCTGGTGAAATTATCTTCTGTAGCCCTCTTTCTCCAACATTGCTATTATTACTTGCTTTTAATATCTCTTCTTTTGTATCTGCCTCGGGGATAGGCACATGAGATTGAGGTGATTTTTGTTATTCATTCTGTATCTGAGGAGGAGTGCATTAGCCAGTGCTACTGCTGATGTGCTTCAGTTGTGGGATCCCACTAGGATGACTCAGTCATTTGGTAGATCAGAACTAACCCATGTTTTTGCAGAGTCCAGCTGGTACTGAATTGAAAATGTAGAGTGAAAAACAGATAGTCTTGTTTGTATTGCAGAGACAATACCAAAAGCTGCCAGACATTCATGAATTCTCATGCTTTGTATAAATGTTGTTGTCATTGTCCAGCCTTAGAAAAAAACCCACCATTAGTGCCAAAAAGATTTACACTGACTACCCCTACGCAGAGAGCTGAGCCCCCGCTTCCTGCCTAGCTCATTACAGTACCTTTGTCTTGTTTTGGAGAAGGCTTCCATTGTACTTGGTGATGAATCTTGTTAGCGCAGTTACTAGGAGGGCACCCATAATAGCTGTGTAGAAGTTTAACTTCCCTCATTATATTAGTTCCCAAACCTTTGGGCTGACAGAACTCTGGGGAAAAAAAAAAAAAAAAAAAAAAAAAAAAAAAAAAAGATGGAATAAGACAAAGTACTAAGTGGGTTGGTGTTTCATACAGATAATTTCAGAGATTTGCAGCAGGCTACGGGAAGCTAAAATAGACTAACTGCGTTT
>KZ505663.1:1140551-1191211 GCA_002844005.1 Limosa lapponica baueri | reverse complement strand
TTTTTTTTTTTCATATTGAAGATAGAGGTGTTCTTTTCCTCCACCTTCTCTTTCAAGATTCCTATCTTCAGTTATCATGGGGGCAGGGAGGAGTAAATTCACAAGGTGTGAATTTCGGGTGATTAGATGTTCTGTTAAGTTCTTGTCTAAGGCTTTGGGAGGGGAAGGTGTAAATTGGACACCTGGGTGGGGTGATGCTGTTGCTCCTGTCCAGATCCTTCGCAGTCTAAGAGGGCATTTACCTCCCTCCCACCTTATAGAATCGTTTTGGTTGGAAGAGACCTTTGAGATCATCAAGTCCAACTGTTAACCCAGCACTGCCAAGTTATTGCTAAATCATGTCCCTCAGCACTACATCTACAAGTTTTTTAAATACCTCCAGGGATGGGGGGCTCTACTGCTTCCCTGGGCAGCCTGTTCCAGGCCTTCTATGTGTTCCCTATTGGAGAACAAGTTACCTTAGGACTAGTATTAACCTAAAGTGATGACTCTTTAAGAAACTCACCAGAAATCAAATAGGGAGAGGGAGACCCTGTGAATTAAACTGTAAAATAGAACATCCTTTTGAATTCACTTTTGTGAATTTCAGTTTTGTCCCTAATGTTGAAGGGTGCACATTACCTCCTAGCACTGAAGCAGAGCTAAGACTAGCTGCTGGAGCAGTTGCCGTGTTGCACCCTTTGGCTAGGTAATGCAAGGGGTAGCCTAGGGATGTCCTCCCTTCTTGTCTGGGGGTGTGCGCTCTTGGGCGTCTTGCGGGAAAGCTTCCTTCCTGCGCTGCAGCCATCGCGCAAGAGCCTATTACGAGCCTGTTACGAGTGTCTGCCCCGTTAGCGGGGAGGCAAACGTGCACATCGTGTATTTGTTTACTGTTGGCACGCTTCCCCAGAGGTATATCAGCTCAGCCGGCTGATGTCATCGGCGGCACAAATATTTTCTGCGCTGGTGGGGCTACTCCAGCTGTGAGGTACTTGAAGCGGTTGTGGCGGGGCGGCTGGCCACTTGCCGAGCCCCCAGCTGCCAGCAGCCTGGTGCAACGGCCTGGCCAGTGGCCACTGGGGAGGATCAGCACCTCCAGCACCTCGCATGGGCTGTGGGAGGCTTCCGCCGAGGAGAGCAACCCGCAAGCCCTTTGTGGAGGTGCCGTTGCTGGGGCAAAGCTCGTGAGTCCAACACCTCTGTTGGAAATGGTGTCCTTGGGGAAAATTCAGATACTGGAGGGAAGCTAGCTTCTCAACATCTACTTGTGATGAGGCTGTTTCTTCCAGGTATCTGAGCTGAACTCATTTCTTGGGTCCTTATCACTTGTCTTTTGTGAGCAAAAAAAGCCCAAAATCCTGCAGGCAGCGTGCTCCCTCCTCTGTAAATGTATTTACTTAGCAACTTGCATCATCCCCATTCTTTCATTTAAGCAGATTGCTAAAGCAGCCAATTGCAATAGATTTCACTGTTTTTAAATTGTTTTATATACATATTTATTTACTGTCCAACAGGTATGGGGAGACTTGTGGTCTCAGGTTGTTCTCTGCCACGTCGGTGGCTTATTTCTTCCATTTGAGTTAATGATCCATAATTGAGCTTGGTGATCTGAAATGCCCTCTTCTAATTTAATCAATACAAGCTAACTATAAGTTCTTGGGATGAGCTCATATGTTTTCTGGTATAACTTTATTGCATTTATGTGTTGTTTTTTTAATCTGACTAAGTTTGTACTGCCAAGATGTTAGGAAAGTGGAAAGATGGAAATTAATACTATTAGCAAAGGCTCTTTTGATAGCTTCTGGATGACATTTTTAACGTGGCCAAGTAGAATTCTCGCCTGTGTCACTCCACTATCTTCCTGCACATCCTTGGGTTCTGCATATTCTTCCCTGTTAGGGGGCATGTTTTAAGTGTATTTGGATTTATGTAAGAAGCTTTTGAACCTTTCAGTGAAGGTGTTATAGCCAAATGTCAAAACATGGCTGTGGGCACTTAAATAGTCTAAATACTAATGAGCTTTCCAGCTAGGAAAGTTGATTTATTATGTAGCCTAGTTTTTAATCGTGCTGTAACAATGGCAGTTATTCAGTAAAAACAGTGTCTCTACTGCATCAGAATATTAACTTCAAATTCTGACACCCTAACCAAAATCAAATCCTAAATTTCAAAGGAAGTTTGACATGTAAAGAGAAAGGGTATGCTTAGAGATGGAAACAATCCATACACACTGTAGCTATGCTGCCTGTTATGAAATACTGCTTAAAAGAATATTTTCAAAAGTGTAAGTATCTCTAATTTTTGAGATAAAAGTACAATGTCACTATGCAAGGTCAGCTTTAATGGAGAGAGAACTGCCTTTCAGTATCTGATTACATGGAAAGCTCTAGGGCACTAATTGAGTTTCATGACTGTTGTGTTCAAGTCTGAAATAAAGCTATTCTGCTTATTTGGACATTTAAGAGTGTCACCTATAAATAGATTGGCAATTGATTGCCATTTATCTGCAATGCATATAGCGTTTGAAATTACTGTGACTGATGACAGGGGGGCTGTTTTCTTTTTTAAAACTGTCTACTTCAGTAAAATCTGTATCAAGAGCACAGTGTTTACTGTACGTTCTCTGCTTTCTGAGGGCAGTGGGGGAAAACAGACCCCCTTTCCTATGAAACTTATTTCCAAGAGTGTGGTAGCAGTGGTGTGGCAAAGTGGAGGCAATTGTAATGCCAGGAACTACTCCCTGAATTCTTGAAGTTGGCTGGACTTGAGCTTCACAATAAATGTTTTAATAGTTTTAATTAGTTCACCAGTACATTTAGCAATTTTGGGACTACACATATTTATTTCCCTCCCCCGTCTCTCCCCTTCAGATAAAGCCCTGAGTTACTCCCACCCTCACTTAAAGCACACTCAGCTGATTTCTGTCCTGTCTCTGATCAACCATGCACCTTTGATCTCTCTTGTGATGGCAGACAATTTCTAATAGCTGACACAATGCAGCCCTCTTGTCTGCAAACAATTCTGGGAGACGTGTATTCAATTTTTAGGTTTTTGTTTTCCCCTGACCTTCAAGGTTATATTTTTGGTCTCTATCAAAGTAGCGAGAGGGTGGAGAACAGGCAGTACAGCTCTTGGTTTCCTTCCATTGTTTGTCCTAATGATAAAAGTGTCCTAACCTTTGGTTTCTGTCTCTTCTTTCCACTGCCTCAGGTGGAGCAAAATATAAGATAATTTACCTTTTTATGTGATCCATCCTCTGAGCAGAGCTTTTATCGTCTTAGGAACGAATACAGAAATTCACTTTGCTTCTCTTTTAAAAAATAAAAATAATGAAATAAAAAACCAAACAAACAATATCTAAATCTGTAACATTTCCAGGGGTAAGGAATAGAACAAGGGCAAGGTAAGACTCATTCGCAAGAGCGAAATGGGGCATATTTGTGATACAGCAGTTCTCCTGGCAAAGACTTCTGTTGCTTTAGGATTCCTTACTGTTCAATAACTTGATGCCCTCCCTCTTTGGTTGTTAGCTGGTCTTAATTAGAGGAAGAAGTATAAATGCTAAACAAAAGTTGTCTTTGTGCTTAAAAATCGAATGGATTTTAAAAGTTGGCTGACACTTATTATGGCAAATTTAGGTCAAGTAGTCTGGACAAGTATAGGTTTAGTTTAAGGTTTTAATATCCTTATCTATGTATTAGAACAATTTTCAGGAGCTTACATACTAGAAAACTGTGAGTGTCACATAAAGATGTAGCACATCTTACAGTTGAGAGGAAAATGCCCAATTCAAGTGACAGTTTAAACATCATCTTTTTTAGAAATGCCTTTTCTAATCTGTTTATAAAAGAGATTGGTTCTGCCAGATGACTGGGAAGTTGAGGACTCTGGATTTTAAGTTTTTTCCAGCATGGGAATGTATTTTCTTTAGTTGGGACAAACAAGTTGCGTTGGAATGTGCTCATGGTCTGTATCAGCAAGTATAGCTTAACTTAGTTATGTCAAGAGAAACATATACTGTGGTATATCTGAAAAAATGGATGTCACTAAAAATACCTGGCTAATAAATTTCTGTGGTGTTGGGTGAATGTGAAAGTAGGCTTTCTTACTGGCGAAGTTGTGTTTATTTAAGTATCAACATGATTTTCTGTGTTTAAAAAACATTTAAGGATTCATGGCTGAAGTCAAACTTAAGATAGCAAGAATAGTGTAAAATGGTACAGGGTTTGATAACAGCAACACGCTGGTTCTTTCTGTAAGCCCCGCATCTCTGCAGAGCGTACTGCCTGTACCCACAGCCAGCCAGCCCTTGCTGAAAGAAGGCCATTTGAAGGCAACAAGTGACCTCGGGTCAGCTGCCTGCTTTATTGATATCAGGGTCTTTACTGGGGGGACTATTCCTTTTTCAGTCATTTTGGAAGATGGGTGGAGTAGCAAACCTCCAAAGTCTGCACTGTAGGGTTGCACGGAGACTCTTATGCTCATATGTGAACGAGCAATTGTGAACTGTAGCCATTAATGATGGCAGCAGCAGACCTGACTCCCATGTGTCGTTAGTTAGCCATCTATATGTTGGGCAGCTATAAGCCGCTCAGAATAATTGGACTCACCAGAGGCTTTTGATGAAACAGGACTGCAGAAATCATTGCAGGACGCTCCAAAGTGTTTGTTTTGTCACATGAGCATGCAAAAGCAGCGATGGGCTCCTCTCTCCACGGCCCGCTTAGTAGGAGTTGGGAAATACTTGCTGGGTTTGGACACTGTGCCTGTGCAGAGCAGGGCAAAGAGTTAGAAGAGCTCGTTCAACAAATAAGCTGTTACATGGGATGAAACAAATCACTGTAGATGTCTGCCTACGCTTTCCCCATCAGCAAAGTGAGGATATTGCTGTTGCAAAACTTCTGTCAAGTCTGTGGTTGAGGTCTGGTTCGTAGTGTGCATGCTATTTTTGAAGATGAAGTCCCGCTTTGGTTATGGTATTAAATTGAGAACCAGTTCTGAAGAGATGAAATCAAGACTGAAATGTGAACATATGTGAGTTTGTACCCTAATATATAGGGTAAGCCATAAACTGTTATTGCGATGTGGTATAGCCTTTCTGTAGATTGACTTGTTTGTCTGCAGTGTATGACATGGAAATAGTGAAAGATAATGCAGCTTCTAAGTACTATAAATGTGCTTTGATTGAAGGTGCATAATTATTGACTTGCAGTAGGGAGGGGGTCAGTGAATTAAGCTGAAGGGTAGGTGAAGCTTTCTCTTTGTGCCTATGGGGGTTGAAATTAAAGTTGGGAACAGTGACCTGGCTTGCAAGTTGACCTTGGAGCATTTACTAAAAAGAAAAAAAAAAAGGCATTAAATGTGGGATAACGAGATAAGGGAAAACCACTTGAGGCATAAACCATTGTAAAAGCCATGGAGTTTCTTTAAGATGGTTTTAGTATGTAGCTGAAGTGAAACTATTGAAAGAGATGTAATTCATTTTCATTACTGTAGGAGCCAAGATGTCTACTAATACAGTATCTATGTTTGTGGTAATATCTTTCCACCATTGTGTATCTCTATAACCCTTCTGTTTAAAAAACTGACCAAACAAAGCAAAACAAAAAAACCTCTCAACCCTCCCTCTGTATGGCAATAGTGCCGAGCTGTTTGGGCCAGGATACATGTCTCCTGCTGTGTTAGGCTGCTGAAATACAAAACAGAGAGATCTCTTTCTGAAGAGCAAGTTTAGAGATTAATCTGGCAGATTGTTGGCTCCAAGGCAAATTGAGATTATTGGGGAGAAATTTGTTGAAGGCACGGCTCGGGTGAATGCCTCCTTTCTTACAGTGAGGGTGTTCGAGCAAGAGGACTTGGTGATTGTGGCGCTGATGACTTTGCCCTGAAAAAAGATGTCCTTTCAAGTCGGCTGTTCTCAGACCATTTACATTCCCCAGGGCCTGGTGTCTCCCAGGGGTTTGGTGGTACAGCTGTGCTGGCTCACTGCCTAATGTACATGTAATAGCGAAAAAACCACTTTCTCTGAAGGAAGTTTATTTTGGTTTGACAAGTGAAATGAAATGCAGCAGTAAAACCAATCTTAGACACTTATACTGGGCTGAAAATACTGATATTTTAACAGGAAAAGCAGTAGAAATGTGGAGTCATTTCTACTGAATTGGTTGTGAGCAACCTTTCCTTGTATTTCAGGCAAACATGCAGGCCTGTACAGGGTGAGGGCAGTGAATTCGAAGAGATTAATGTTGAATGTTGCATGTGTCTCAGCTCCAGTCTGGAATTAGTCCTTTTGATGTTTGTGCCATACAAACACAGAGGAATGCTCAGCCCCCCGACGACATATCTGACGCAGCAGGGGTAGAGAAGAAACGCTTGTGTACTATTAAGTTTTTGTGGTTTCAGATCTGTGAGGTGGAAGAGAGATTTTTTTTTTTTAGTGCCATGGGTGAAATGACTTTTAAATAGGCTTGAAAGAGACTTAAGGATAAATCTATCCACAAAACTTTTATAGGTATAATATTATCAGTATACGTTTGTGATCCCTTTACAGTATTTTATACTTGTAATGGGTCCTTGTATATAGATTCAGTTATTCTGGAAAAATGCTGCTGTTTAGCATACCTCACTTTATTCACCGACCTGATATAAGCAATGCGAGTGCTTTTCATGCGTTAATAAATGCCTGACTGAAAAACGTTGGTCAAAATATTTAATGTGTCTCATGCAGGCATCTAGATTACTTCAAGATGCGTTTTATTGAGAGCATGTGGGAAGAGAGAGTCTTCTAGTGCATCCTTGGTTTTGGAGGGGCCAACAGACAGACTAGCTAGTGAGGGCAGAATTGAGGGGTGCGATTGACAGAGTGGATGCTGTAGAAGTTAACATGGTAGAAAAGAGCATAAGTGGCTCTCGATGAAATTGTACCCACTGTGGTAAAAGAGGAAAACAGTAAGAATCTGAAATTTATTTGAATTAAGTGCGAAACAAAGTGTTGCTCTTCAGCTGATGGAAGATAACTCTCAAAATTAGTTCACTGGAAGTTGGAAGGAAGCCCATGTGGGATGTCCACTCTGGGGGACTGTTGGGGATGGAGAAAACTTTGAAGCAGGTCCTAGTGCTTTACATAGTGCAGAAGTTCTTACTACAAGTCTTTCCTGTTCCCAAAACATATGTTGGGATTGTATCCATTTTTATTAGAGTTAAGAATGTATAGGTGTGTAAACAAATCAGAAAACAGAAAGAACCTTCATTTATATTTTCCTACAAAAACTTTTAAAATATTTTTAGGTCACTGTACATTCTGATGTTATGCTGCAGCTGCTGTGGCTTGTGCTTTAAATTACCTATTTGTCTAATAAAGAAACAAAGTTTGTGCTTGTTTGTTTCTTTTTCTAGTCAGATGGTCCTCAGGTTCATCTAAGAAAAGACTGAGGAACATCAATGAAAATAGTCACTCCAAAGAAAATTATTTTGAATTTTTTAGAGAGGAGTAAAATAGCAAGAGATAATATTGTAGTGTTGCATTATTTATGGTGTCTGTAGCTTTGAAAAAATCTTGCAGTATTAAGACTGCCCCAAAATGGACTGGAACAGTACACTTCTGTTAACTCTGATTTCTTAGATTGTCTATAAAGCACATATATGAAGCTTGGGGCTTGTATTAAGCTCACATAATAAGAGGGGGGAGAAAAAAAAAACCACCAAATTTCACAGCTTACTAAAATAAGCAAAATCTGTAGAAAAACAACTCTGTTGTAATTTGCTGTCAGTTCTGCACTCAAATTTTTCACCACAGTGCAGCATTGTAACATAAACCTCAGTCATCACTGTCTTTGAACTTATCTGACTGTGATAAGCACTACAGTATTTATTTCTGCTTTTATGTAAACACTGTGCTGCAAGTGGTTCGTGACAGCACTTCAGTATGGCAAGCTGTGTCATGTGAGGATACTTTAGAAATGCATAAGTTCAAAGCAGCTGACATTCTTGCATTGAGGATGAAGAAGGTTGCAGCACTTTTCTTAAAGCCAAGAAGCTTCAAGGGGAAGATCAATCTGAATTTGTTAATTTATTTCAGTCTCTTTGTGCCTATTAAAAAGGACAAGATTCTGTCAAGCTAGTTGTATTTTTCAGCTAAAAAAAGCAGGACTTAATGGGGCAAACCAGCTAAACAAAAAAAATCGAAATATAGCATGAGATGTAGCTAAATTTGGAGTTCTTAAGAGCTAGCAGCTGCTTAAGTAATTAAAGTATATAAGGTGCTACTGACCAAAGCAATTAGTATGTAATTTCATTAATGGTATTAGGATTGCAGTAACAATATTTAAGTCTTTCTGTCCAAATCAAGATTGCGGGCAGTTTGTGACATGTACAACGTGAGGTTAGAAGCAGTGCAGTGTTACGGTATGTTATAGCACCACTGCCTGAGTGGATTTGTAACTGCGCAAGAACATGTCTTAAACTGCCTCTATGTCTTGTTAACGCTCCTAATTGGTATACTTTGCTTGGAAGTTTACGTATATGTGCACTTGTAAATTTTTATAAGCTTTTATGTTTGTAAGTTTATATATATATACAAAAAGGCTTCATGGGGGCTGCTAGTTTTTTTGTTTATTTTTGCAATTCAGTTATGAGCTTGCTGCTATTTAACAGCAAAAGAGAATTACTCTTTTTGTGTATGTTTTTGCGGTTTGTCCTTAAGTGGCTGAGAAATCCTGGAGAGCTCAGGCACAGTAAAATATTCCAAGTCCCTCTGAAATCTACAGTGCTGCGGATGACGGGTTTCTAAACAGTGAGGTCTGCAACTCAAAGACAAGTGGATGATGTGCCCAGCGACCACAGTTTGATAGTTTCTGTCCTCAAGAATAACCATATATATTCGTCAGAAGGTGACAACGAGTTTCAGAGACCAGGCAGGAAAAATACACGTTGGCGAGTGAATCTGGAATATACTGAAGTCTGAATGCAGGTCACCTCCAAGGCAAGGGTAGCAGCGCTGAAGAATCATTCAAGTCAGGTGGCTGAAGCAGTGAAGGCTTGCTGCTGGGAGGGACACCAGTGGGTATTACTACCACAGCAGCTAACCTGTTAAAAAGCCATCAACAGAAGTTCTTCAGAGCACCGAGGCTTTACGGCGACCCTTTTGGCCGACCTTCAGCTCTGTCCCTTTCGCGCATTGCCTCTTTCTAGGTCTAAGGCTTTCTAGGTCTATAAACACGTGGGCGTGCTTTTGGCGGAGGAACCAGTCTTCTCTGCTTTTCTGGGCTGTATTTCAGATGTGAAACGGAGCAAGGTGAACAGGTTGTCTAACCTCTTGCAAACACTGAACCTGCGCCCACGGGTTTTTGGGGCATCTTTCCTAAGGGGAGCGGTGGGGGTGATATCAGAAGGTGCAGAGCTGGACCTCGGGGCCCTGCAAGCTCGTTTGAGCGTACCATCCTTGTCATGCAGGGTGAAGGACATGCAGACTGCCTCCTAAGAAGAGATGGTCTGTTGACAGAGTACCTTTGGGAGGCAATGCCTGGTATCCTGCTCCCAGCGCTGTTTTGTTGGGTGTGTGAGGAGGCGAGTCCAGCTGGGGGCTTGGGGTCCTTACCTACAGCCTGGTGAAAACCAACCAGGCGGAGAAGAGCAGCAGGCTGGCTTCCCAGAATCACGGGGCATCCCAAGCTACCGAATTGGGAATGCACATGCCTTGTAGAATCAGGCTCATGGGTCTTGTAAGCAGAACAGGCATAATGGGCAATTTGGTTTTGACTCGCGTCAAGCTGGGATGAATCTTCTGCGTAGCCCACCTGTGATGATGGCTTTTGGGGGGGAGCCTGATCCTGACTTGTTTTAACCAGTGTGGCTTACCTGCAGGATGCTTCAAGTAAACAATTTAAAAAAGGAAACTTGATTTGGTGGGTCTAGAAAAAATATGAATACGTTTCTGTTTTTCTTAGGCCTAGATAAATTTAGGCTGATGTGATTGCTCTTCACTGAAGGCTTGAATGGTAAATTCAGATTACTTTTTCTTTTGTAAGTTTAATGTGATGGACTGCAATGGTTTGGGTTTTGTTTTGTTCTATGTTTTTTGGTTTTTGTTTTTTTTTTTTTTTTTTTACTGGTTTTTGGTTGTTTGGTTTGGTGGGGTTTTTTTTTGTTTTGTTTTTTTTTTAAAACAAGGTTGTCGAGCAGGAGCTCTTGGGGTCAGTGTAGTCACGGTGGAGGGAGGCATCAGGGTGCTTTTATAAATGCCTGGTTTCTCCATGGAGGGTGTGGGGTACGGATGCCTTCAGCAGTGGCTCCACACCGCCATTTGGGATGCGACTGCAGCAATATGCTCTGCCATCTGGGCATCCGTGCGGCGGGACTCTGGCATTCCCTTCTCGTGCAACGGAGGTTTGTGCTTCATTATAACAGTGATTCCTCACAAATTACCCACCCTTTGCTGGCAGGGGCAGGGGACATCTCCTTGTTCCTCACCCAAAGGGACTACGTGATTTTTTGACACAACAGCTAGGCTTGCTCAAAAGGAGAGCCTAAAATAGACAGCCGACTCAAGGACAAAGTATCTGTGTGCAGATGAAATTAAATGCATGCCCCAAAAAGTTGTTCCCTTAGTAGGGCAAAGAAATGTAGGGAAAGCTTATATAGAGGTGCTGCCAAGGCAGTATGAGGACATCTGACGGCAGCTGCCTTAGTCTGTGAAGGGAGGTGAAGGTAGGCAAACGTGCTCGTTGTTATTTGTAGAGGTGCCGGGTTTGAAAGTCCCAGGTTGGGGGCTCTTAAGGGACTTTTTTGATGCTGTGTTGCAACTCCAAAAAACTCTCCCCTACTTAATCTCTTGTCACTAATTGACCAAAATGACAATTGGAGTTAATGCTAAACTGTTACAGCAACTGGTAAAAGAAGCAAAATTAACCTCGTGTTAAAGCATTCTACTTTTTCATATGACTTTGATTCTGTTAACTAAACTCTGACTAGAAGTACCTTAAATATGAAATGTTCCTTTTGTCTGCCTTGTAAGTACATGGGTCACAGCTAGGTAACTATTATGTGCTGAAAACGCAATCTTTAATTAACTCTGAGGAATAGCTGATTCATTAATTGCCGTGTGCAACTTTTGGAACTTGTATTACATCCTCTTAAAATGCTTTCTAAGCCAGAAATAAACTTGTTCAAAGCAAATTTTAAAACTCATGATTTAAAGTTAGTAGGATTAAAGGTTAGCTTGGGTATCAAGTGATGAGGTACAAGCCTAATTTAATAACAGTAATTATGTTCCAGCATCAGCTCTGCGGAGTGATCTCTTCCTGAAGAGCATCGCTAACGGACTTTTGGGGTTAATCCGACCACTTTTCACTCAAAAGTTTGCTTTAAGTTGTGGCAGAGTGGCTTTGAAATGAAATCAAATCCCACATGCAAGAAGCCTGGGGTTGCTGGCTGCCGGGGGGGGACATTCCCCAAGCAGGCAGACGATGCCGGAGAAGGCAGGGCAGCATCTCAGGTTTTGGCTGGAGCTCCACAGCAACACGTTTAGGAGGTTATCCCTGGAGCGGGGATAAAGCTTGGGCTTTCTTGGCAGGACAGGAGGGACTAATCCCTGCAGTGGTACTTATATCGATTTGCAGGGATTGTTCAGCTGGGATTATTCAGCCGGGTATTACGGTGTTTAATCAGGAAGGGAAGAACATAGGTTCCCTAAAGGAAAGGAACAGATGCTTTCACTGTGTTTTTAACTTTGCCTTTAATAGCTGTAGAGTTGTGAGACACGTGGTAGCTCTTCTTGTCTGTCTGAATTTTTAACTCATTTTTTAACCGTGACTTGTCTATTAGTGTTGGGTTTTTGTGTATATTTGATTTGCACTTTTTTCTTTTTTTTTTTCCCCCTCTGACACACACAATAAGAAAAACTTATCGAAGTAAAACTTAAAGAAGCATAATGGGTAGAAATGTGCATATAGGAAACAGTAAAACAAATTTTGAAAAATACTAATTTTTATTCATGTAAGCATAAGGTAAATGCAGCACTTTAAAGCTTTTAATTCAGTTTCCTTAGTGTAAAGGTACATAATCTTAATAAATACGCAACTAAACCTGACCTTTGCTGTGTCAAATTGAAGCTCTCACTGATACAGCATATCCTCTTAAAGCCATTCACGTGTAGATATGACTGTCTAATATAAGATGCAGCCTGCCAAGCATTTACATTGTGGTTCATGAGTTCTGACATGGAGGTACCTTAATAGCACAGTAGGTTAACACGGTTTTCCCCATTATCTGGAAAGCTCAAGTGGATTTTCTTTGGTTTTGCATGGGCTGCCCAGGCTAGGAGCTGTTCTGCTGCCCGGGCGTTACCCTGACCACATCCTCTTGAACAATGACTGATGGTCTTTTCTGTAATCATCATTTTGGGCTGTATTGCCAGAGCTTTCCTTCTGAGTTTTGCTATAGAGGTTGAGGCATCCAGTTAACCTTACCAGGAAGATAAGACTTGAATCGAGAATCCCTGGGTCGGTCAGTCAGTTTGTATGTGTCTCATGCATTCACTCATGCTCGCTCTCTTTTTCTTTTCTTCTTTTTTTTTTTTCCCCTGAGTA
This sequence comes from Limosa lapponica baueri, assembly GCA_002844005.1. Taxonomy (NCBI): domain Eukaryota; kingdom Metazoa; phylum Chordata; class Aves; order Charadriiformes; family Scolopacidae; genus Limosa; species Limosa lapponica. Next base: position 1,178,648 of record KZ505663.1, on the reverse strand, counting down.
AAGAAAAGGCCACAATAAGGCTATCGGTGCATGACTATTCCTTGCACAATTATTGCTTAAGCTTTAGGTTTCCCTCTGTTCATACCTCCTTTGAGTCAGGAAAATCAGTCTTGCCTGCTCACCCTGTGGCGTATCATGTCCTTCACCACTGCAACCGTTTTGTCCTTCTCGTGGGTTTTTTGAGGATTAGCCTACTCCAACCCCAGGTTTGACCTTGGAAAGAATACCTTATTCCACCCTCTGTGGTGCTGCTTCTGTCCTCAATTAATGTTATTTTCTATCCTCTGGGTAGCTGAGGCTGTTTTGGTTTTTCTTCTGTCTTGATAAACCCAATCAAACAAATGCTTTCCTTTTAAGGTCTTTCTTTGCCTTTTTCTTAAACTGATGAACTAGAAGTAGGTAACATGAGAAAACAGTACAGGGAAAGCACTGAACCTAATGTTCATAGAAGAGAGCTGCAGATGTTATCAGTTTCTTGAAAATGAATCTTCTGGGTTTTGTAATCAACTCAGGAATGACAATTTCCCAGAGGCCTACTTAACCTCAGATTCTGCTTTAAGTGATCTGTGCACTCAGAATTTGCTATAGAGCAGTGGTTCTGCAAGCACTGGCCTGCAAAGAGGGATTTGAAAGGCTGGCAGTTGCTGGTAATTGCTGTTATCAGGAGCTTGGCCATCAGTGATGGCTGGAGAAGGGACAAGGGTGTGCGTGCTCACCCAAAAGGACCTGGTCTGTTCTGCTGTGCAGTCACATGGAATCAGCTGGTGTCTTATTTGACTTTGGATTCAAACTTTCACCAGATGCTTCTTTTAGGAATGCATGCTTTTTTCCTACTTTTTTTTTTTCTTTTTTAAAGCTTCAAATTTCCTACTAGAAAATGGGCATTGAGAAGATTGGATCCCAGTTCTGTGTTCTGTAAATGAGGTAGGGGCGTCTGGAAAGGGGACTGGCCATAACTTAAATGTTTTATCTTACCTCTTATTCTTGTAGTAAAGCTGATATGTGTATGCATAATCAGCATTCTAGGTGTTTTCCTTGGGTTTCTAACCTCTCTCTCATAGAGGTGCCATTAGTGCTTCAACACCTGCACATGCCTTAAAGAGAGGGCTCGGTGGTGGTGATACTCACCTACGGCAATAGTCTGTTGAGGCAACCAATATCCATCCACTCCACAAAAGGACCAATGTGCCTCTACAGTTCTTGGGTTAGAAATGGGAACATGCATGCTGGGAGGTGCTGCTGGATGTTGCTTGTGAATAATTGCAGCCTCATCAAAGGGCAAAACCATTAAAATCTTCAGAGACATGCTTTAGTTTGTCTATGGAATTAAAGAAATGAACCTTCCTTATCCGCCCCCCGTCCCTCTAAATGCTTAGTTTTCATCATCTTTACTCTTTATGATGTCAAGCATTTGATGTGTGAACTGGATGGGAACTGAATTTTCCATTTTTTTTTTAACCCTCCATTTTTTTCCATCAGAACTCCTGAAACTTGTTTTATGTAGTGAGGACTAGTCTGAGGGTACAACTTCATTCCTTCTTGCTGTAGGGCACCTATAGCCAGTTGCTCCTGTTACTCATTAATGCTTTGATTTTTTTATTATTTTTTTTTTACTAACACCTTTCGTATGTAGCTTATTCCTATAGTTGTTACCTAGCAACGTTAATTTTGTTCAATTTAGTTTGTGTCTTCTATTTCAAGAAATCTGTTAGGTATACTTTAAGAATGTTTCTGGAGTCCAACCATGAACCCTTAGTGAAGAGGTGTTTATAAAGTGAATTCTAGCTAGTACCTATAATTAACGTACACACATTTGGTGTTAGCCATCCCAGTCTTACTGGCAGAAACAGGAATAGATGTGTATGGGATTTAAAAATTACCTGGAGAATACTGGAGCAGTCAAGAGTTTGCTCTTGACTTCTCTGTGTGGCATTTCAGCGCACTCCAAGAGCGTAGATGCCTATCTCAATTTCATGCTCTTTCACCAACCAGCATCTCTGCTTCTTGTCCTTCTTTCCACAGCATGGTCCATTTAGCATTTTGGAAGCTGTACATGCGCTGATGTGACATTTTGTAGGCCAGCAACCATAGTTACAGTACAAAGTAGAGGATTTCACTTAGGCAGATGAAAGTTAGAAAACAATTAAAGGAAAGGCCTCTTCAGTGCAAAGTCCCATAAGGGGACTTACAAGGTACATAAAGTTCTGGAGTTCTGGGGTTCAGGCTTGTCATTTTTGATTCAGACTATGACCACTCTAGAGCTGATGATGCCTCTGGGACACAAAGTTGGGTTTGTGTCTTCTGCACTTGAAACAAACAAAAAAACCCTTTCCGCTTCTTATGTTAAATCAAGGCAATCTTGATACTTTTATAATTGGGTCTGGCAGCAGACCTGGAGAACAGCATGAAAGCATAGGGCTTGAAGATGTTTTTTATACTGTCATCTTGTTTCTTGTGCAAAACTACAGTCTATAGGTAGTTTTTATTAAGGTAGGAGGGGCAAGATTGCATAGAGTTGGAGCTGATGTTGGGAACTGGAGGGTGTCAGATCAGCTGTAGCATTGCTGCAGAGGTCACCGTGGAGTTTTTTAAAAATGTAATAAATCTGCTTATTATCATCCACCTTCTGTTGTGTGTGTGTCTCAGAGGTATAGACGCTGCCAAGTACTAAATGCATGCAACTGTGGTGGGGCTGTAGGTAACTGTTTCAGTATGTAAGAATTGCAAGTCCAAGTAGGCAACTGGTGGTGTTAGTGGAACCTGAAGCAGGGTACAGAGGGAGGTGAGACGTTTGTGGAAACATAGCAAATGTAGTTACAAGCTCAGAGGGAGAAAGTAACAGAGGAGTATGAACGTTACCTATAGTGGACCGATTTGTGCATCATTACAACTGTGTGTTGTCAGCAATGGTATATTTTCAAAAAGCGTTGGTGGTTGGAATTTCTGAAAAATCCTATCAAAATGTCATTTGGACATGGCACTGGAGGGGACATGCTGCAGGGCTCTTGTGCAAGGGGTTCCATTAATAAGGGGTTATCTTGTAAAAGGAGTTTGTATGCACATAGCACTGTGGTAATCCTTACCTGCATTTTTCATCATAAACCATGATATTTCCACAATACCAAAAACCTTGTGAAACATACTCGTACTACCAATATGAATCAGAATAACTTACATGTGTTTTTAGGAGATTTGAAACAGGATGTCAAGGTGGGTACCACAAGTATTTTAGGTGTGGTTTTTTCCCTTTTACGTTCTGGTCAAATCTTTCCGATCACTTAAATGTAAATGTATTTTCTCTGTGTTACCTATAATTTACATAGTGTTTCACTGCATCATCAATGCAGGATACTAGGGTATATGCAACTGTACATTCCTTTTCTTTTGCTGTTTCCATCTGTCTCCTTGAGGGTTAATTGCTGTGTGCAGGAGGGCCTGCTAACCACTTCGATACCATGCTCTACTGAGCTAAACTTGAGCGAAATCTTACATTAGTTATATCTTAGCTTCTTTGCTTTGTCAAGCTGGGTCTTGAACATGCTGCACTGAAACTCATTTTGGGGAACCAATTGCCAGAGTTAGGCTGTCAAATAGGAATAGGTGATCAATCAACAGCTGCCTTACTGTAACATCAAACACTTGTTTATATACATGCTGTTAGGTTTCACATAGTATCAGACTTACTTCCATGGTGACAGAAAAGTGATACAGCCTTTTTATAAATGTTCTGCTGAATTGCTAGTAGCACTTACATCGGTCTTCTTTGTGAACCGGTGTGAGGGATAATGCTGGATAATTAAATTCTGAAATAAGAAAGCAAGATGGAAATTATTTATGTACGTATACAGTTTTTAAAAAAATTCTTAAATTGCAGCTCTCAAGTCCTGCGATATATTCATATGTATTCCCTATGAACTGCAGACCATATGTAAAAGGGAAGGGTGTTTGCTGGGCTGCCATTTAGAGACATGAAATGCATCCTGGTCTCTAGTCCAAAGCCCGGATTCTTTCCATGTTCAGCTTTTTTTTCAGTAAACAGAATTTCTGCAGTGCAATGAGCCCCTTGACAGCCGTGGAAATACCTGCTTTCTTCGGGAGGCTGGCAGGGATGAAGCTGAGCAGGGCTCATTCCAGCTTTACGTTGCTTCAGAGTATCCTGCTTAGTCCTGTTAGCTGAGCTTGACATGTCAAGGCCAACAACAACCAAAATAAGTAAATAAATTAAGATCTGGAAGACAGAGAAGGGCTGGAAGCAGAAGGACAAGCCAGACATGGTTAAGGACAGATTAAAGTTTGCTCAGGCCTAATTTAGAGGTTATCATCCCTCTTATGATATGCCTGAAAACATTCAAATGTTATTCAAAGTGCTGTTGTTTTTGTGGAACATGATAGCTTAGCTCACTAGCTCAATAAAGGTTTTATAACAAAGTTTTCTTCTTTCCTTGAATTGAACTTTTATATTTTTTCTTGTAATTGAAATCATGATTTACTTTACCAAAAATATTACTTGCAACATCCAGTGGAGCCGGTTTGTGAACAAAGGCAAAGTTTAACAAGTTGCGGGCAAAGAAGCAAAATGAAGTTCAGACAGCTGCCAGTGTGTGCACTTTGGTTCTAGTTTGGGAAGGAACATTGCTCTTAAAGTGGAGAGAGAGAGGTGGGGGAGAGCATCTGTCGTTTTCATTGGCCAGTCTGGCCCAAGCCATGACACCTATCCACCACCAGAAGTATGTCAGAGCTAGGTTTTGCCAATATTTTCCTTTAAAAATGACTTTCAACAGCAAAAGGCTGCTTGCATGATTGCGCGTGGAAGTGATAAGCTAGCCTCTACGCTGTTCAATTGAGAAACGAAGAAAACAGACCTCCAATATCCATTTTCATACTCCTTGATCTTACAGCAGAATTCAATGCAGAGGAAGGAAAATAGCCTTTAGTATCCCTGGGTGTGCATGTCTGCAAGATAGCTGGAGAGCTGGAGGCTCCTCAGCTACCTGCAACTTTGCCTGCTATAACCTACAAAGGTGATTCTTCCAGGTCAGTCGTAAAATGTGTGTGTGCTTAGAGGACCAACGTGATGCCATGCTGGCTCAAAGCCCAGTGATTTGCAAATTTTGCTGTTGACTAGCACCGTTTATTTTTTTTATTCATTTTTTTTTTTCCATGTGGGATGATCTTGATAGTGGCTGGATCTCTCTGCTTGGTAGAGAAAGATACTTTGTAGGATTGCACTGTATATGAACCGTCCTTCTGAATAGTATACCTGCAAATGGTTCACGTTGCTTAGAAATCCCATGGATGGCTTATTTGAGTTTTATTTAGTTAAGCTCTGTAGAGAGCCATCACAAGTAGCATTCCGGATTACTTGGCAGGCTGAGACATCTGCTGGCACTTCCGAGGTAGGCCACAGCACTGAGGTTTCCTCTTGCAGCATGCTGAAATCTCTCCAGAACATAATGGTATGTAGTAATAAATGCTATTGTATAGAGATGAAACTGTATGAAATACAAGATTGCAGGCTTTGTCTTCAAAAAGCTTAAGGATTTGCGCTCCTACGAAAGTTGTATAGCAAGACTGAGAACTACTATTAGCAGTGCTGCTGCCGTGGAGAAAAGGAGCTGACGGAGGAGTGAAACCAGATTCTGGACTTCAGTACAACGTGTTATTAGGAAAACTCTATATGCACCTTGTCAGTGCCTGTCCTGTTGGAAATTGAATTTAGTTTTGTAATTGATATGCTTAAAAGCCTGCTAATGGTAATTCAATGCTTTAAACCATGTACTTGGTTTACTTAGTGTTTTGCGTGAAGTCCCTCATTTTATGCATATTAGACTTCAGATTACACCTTTGTGCCTATTTGATTATTCAGGGATAGGTTGAGCTGACTCTTAATCATTCCTCCCATGTTACAGTCATCTGAAAACATAATGATCTTGCACGCTAATAGCTTTGTCTAAGTTGTTAATAAATTAGCACCCTCCGGGACCAAGCCACGCAGACTTCCACAGAATGTATGCCTTGACTTTCTCTCCTTTCTGCTTTTCACCCTGCTAAACAATTGCTTTTAGTTGCTGTAATTTACTCCCTGACTCTGTGGCTAGGGTCTGTCTTTTATGTCTCCTTCATCCAACCTCTAAGCTTTTACTTGACAGCCATCCGATACCCTACAGCTTGGTCTTCTGGTGCTTTAGATGAATGATAAAATTCAAAAGCCTTGTAATTCAGCCTCTCCCTCTTTATACTCCTACTCCTGTGGTTCCCTTGTGATTGCTCAAGAAGTGTTTTCGGTATGTCCTCTCCAAATAGGATAAGAATCTGGAGGATGGAATGAAATTTAAATTGCAACTCTGTCTCAAGATCCCTAAAAATAGCAAGAAAATTATTGTAGGCTTTGTCCAAGCAAAGCAAAGTCTAGATTATTGAAAATGCGTGAACTAGCTGGCAGAGAAGATGGTGTAGCCTAGTGAAGGTGACTCTGAGTAGTGGGGTAGTACCTGTTTAGTACAGAGACTGAGTGAAATAACCATAAAGAAAGGAAAGGAGGAAACATGTTTGGGTTGATGGGGGTTTTTGTGGTTTTTAAACACATGTTCAAACCTAGAAATCTTGCATGTAGGTTTTCAGTGAAGGCTAAGTGGCTTTTACTTTAGTAAAGGGCCTACCAACTTTCAGTGAGGAGCACAATATTTCAAGTCATTAAATAGAGCTCAAACACAGGTACATGACCAGCACCTATTTAATTCTGAGCAGATCTTTGGTTCATCCAACACTGAGAACTGGGGTTGTCAGCATCCAAAAGAATTGCTGTGTAAATGCCATGTTCAGATCCTGTTATGGTTATTGAGGCATGTTGTTGGTGGGCAGAAATTGAGTGGTGCTGTTTCAGATTATATCCTCAAGAAAGATGATATTGGTACAAAATTGTTTATGGTATCTCAAAGAAAGAAGTGTAATTGGTCAAAAGCTGATTAGATGCTCCTGGTGGTTCATTTACATAGTAAACATGACAAAAGAATGGGTATCAGAAAATTTTTGTGGCGAAAAGCATATTTTAGCTGCATAGTGCTGTGTAAATGTTCGCTAGCTCCGTTGCTTGGCTCTACTTTCCGTCCGTGTCATAAAGAGTTTTGTGAGATACAGGGTTTGCAGGCAACAACGGTATATTTTACCAGGCCAATTAGAGCTGGAAAATAAGGGCACACTTTGGGACGCACAAAGTTGTGTTGGGTCTGAGGTAGCTGTTCAGGCAGTGGCTGTGCAGTAACCAGAAGCAGATACCGATGTGTGTGTTCGTCAGCCCGCTGAACTCCTGATAGGGAGTGATGTAACTTGTGGCTGGGGAGTAATTACAGTACTCTGCAATAGGAGTTCAGAGAGTGGTTAGTGCAAAGGGCTCGCAGAGTTTTGTTGTCCTGCAGGGTAATTATGATCCTTAAGGAGGAACGAATGAGCACAAGTTACTTATTTACTGTGAGGTAAGGTGGCATATATGGAAAGGTTGGTGCACTTTTTAGGGACTGATGTTCCTCCAACCACCCACACCACATCCGTGGTTGATTTACTTTGAGCTCTTTAAGACAGGGGTCTCTCTATCGCATTGCAGGAGCAAGGATACAGGTATTTTTATAAGGCCCTTGGAGTGACAGTTAAAAGCTAGCATTGCCCTTCAAAATACCATGTCACAAGAATACAGAGAAATAGAGATGGAATTTTTAACAAACTATAATGTTTGCTTTCTGAGGTGTACAGCAGAGGAGTGTGTCTTCCACCTATTGACTTCTGCAGCACTGTTTTTTTTTCTTTTAAATTATCGGGACTTAAAAAAGCATTTACTACACTTTTTGATCATTTGAACTTGATACATTGACAAGCTGAACTGAGGTATTTGTAAGTGATAAACTTTTGAAATGCATGTCAGTTTTTCAGTAAATGAAGTGGTGTTTCACATTAGCATTGGCATAATTTAAAGTCCCACCGAATTTTGATTATATATATATATAGTAAATACTATAGTAGAAATATTTCGTTCTGTGTTAGTAGTTTTTCACCAAGGCAGACAAAATAGATGTCCATTACTGACTGTTAGTAGCTGCATTTTACTGCTCTAAAATAAATAAATGTTTTCTGCAATAAAAAAATTGCAATGTAAAAATATAACTATAAAATTATGTGATAACATTAGTGAAGCTTAGTCTTTGGTCTTTCCAGACTTCTATTTGTCTGGGACTTCCAGGTGTGTTACACTGCCTTTATTTTATTTTATTTTATTTTTTTTTAGATGACGATGTGGACCTAGAAGCTTTGGTAAATGACATGAATTCCTCATTTGAAAGTTTATACTCCACCTGCAGCATGCAGTCGGAAACCACTCCGCTCCTTCACAACGGTCAGCTCACCCGCAGTCAGTTGCCGTCCCCGGGTTCTGGCGCCCTGCAGCCCATGTCTCCAAGGCAGAAGGTGCAGCGGTCTCAGCCTGTGCGCATTATGGCAGTCAGGTAGGAACGAGGGACGTGCCTCATTTTTGTTAAAAGTTGTCTTGAGCTACCTTCAAAAGAACTACATTTTTAAATAGGAGATCAACTTTGGTAGGAGCCTAGCTTAGACTGGACTTTTGCATTGGAAAAAAGGATGTACCAGGTAGGTGAAGGACATAAACTTTCCATGTATTTTGTAAAATGCATAAATGTCACACTTTCACCCTTTTTTTATCAGTATTCGACGTACCTGTAGTAGCAGACGTGTAGAAGTGTATCATTGGTACCAATTTGCAGAAATGATGTTTAGATTTTATATCTAAATGATATTTAGATTTATTTCCAAACTGTTACAAACTGTACTCTCAGGCATGGTGCCTACTGACAGCTGCTTCATTTTATAAAACGTAAGAGATCAGGTACATTGATAAGGGTGCATTTTTGCTAGTTTTGATATACAAAAAATACATCTCTTTGTGGAGGTTTCATGAACAGTCCAAGACAAACAAACAAAAAAGGAGCACATGATAGTTATTTTACTGTTTTTCCTAGAGCGTTTTCAGCTCTTTCACTTACATGAGTCATTACTTAAAAAAAAAAAAAAAAAGTTTTAAGTTGTCTTCCTGTTGTCAGTATGGGGGCTTGAATTCAAGCTTCAAGTGGAGTACTCTTGGTGGTGATGGGAGGTCTATAGGTGATAGTGAAGTTCTCAAAATCTTTTTAGGCAGCAGGAGGAAAGGAGCTCCTGTCAGCATGAGTAGGTAAATTACCTGAATCAGATTTGGAATTTTCCTTTCCTTGTATTTAACAGTGTCTTCTCCAAAAGAAGTGAGAATTAATAATGATAAAAGAAAAATCCCAAAGAGGAAAAGGTTTGCTTCTAATTCTTTACACTGATGTGTCTCCTGTAGGAATGGTATTCTTGAGGCAGGCAGCTTTTCCATATGAATGGGTAGCATGCAGTAACTGAAATACAAGCAAGTCAGCTAATGATGCAATCGTTTGTACAAGTATTTCATATTTAACCTTGAATAGGGCCGTACTAGAAAAAGCACTCTCTGGAGTACTATAACTGTCGATGTTTTGTAAATATCTTAATCAAAACACTTAATTTCAACTATTTTTGGCATTTCAAAACTTAGCAACTTTTTTTTTTTTTTTTTTTTTTGAAAACACTCTGCCTTTCTGAACTCTGTGCTTCCATACGCACAAGAACAGAATGTGTTTATCATTAAAGAAAATAATGGTGAAACTTTTATTCAGGGTTATCTAGACCCCTTTCCCATAGAGGGGAATGTCTGTGTCTTTTTTGCAGCCAGAACAGAAGAGTTGACACTGGTAATTCTCTTAAGAGCACAGTTTTATGTGTGTATCAGTCATGAAGTAAATGATGCACTGCAGCAGTCTAGGCAGAGCAGAGCGCAGGGTAGTGAATTCTCATTTTCAGAGAACCACAGCTTTCTAATTTTGTCAAGTTTGTAGTTCCACTTCTTACATTGGAGGTCAGTGAAAAACTTGCAATACAGAGCACTATTCCACAGCTGCTGAGACAAGTGTACTGGGCTAAAGAAATCTTACACTGTCCTTTACCCTGTGCTGTAGGGAAGTTCACACACGGGTAGCACAAAAAAAAGATGGAGCAGGTCAAGTAGTCGTTTGCATGGTTTATAGTTATGGTTGGAACCTGCTATTTATAGCAAAAAACCCAAATCTGTAAGGCTCATTCATGGAACACCAAGGCAACTAAATTGCAGGATAGAGTTACCTGCGGAGCAGATTTCCCAGTAGTTATTTTATCAGCCCCCGGGTTCTGGTGGGGGCAGAGACAATGAGCGTGCCCAGGGTGGGACATGCTGCCAGAGGCAAATCCAGCAGTTGTCTCCCAGGCAGCTCTGTTAAGAAGGTGCTGTTTGCTGAAGGCATGGCAAAAAATGAGAGCAAATGGAGTTTTTAATGATTTACATTTCAAATCCAGGAGTTAGCCGCTTGTCTCTGGAAACTTCCACGATTGCCACTAGATGGTGCCTTCTGCAAAGGCTTTGCAGACCAGCCTACTGCACAGTCACTTACTACGTCTTCAATGGTGATGCCCTAGCAGTAGGGAAAGCTAAAGCAATCTGTGTGGTCATGAACAGGTCTTACATCTTTTCAAGGTTTTCTGTGGCAAGTGGTAGGCTTTAGCTTTCCTTCTTTGGTGTGGGCAGTACAGGTGTATTATAAACTGGAACTTGAAACTCTGTTGGTCCTACGTAGGCTCATGAGGTGTATTCTTAGGAGATGCAAACTTGTCTGAACAGTAACTGTACGACTGGCATAAGGTGGAGGCTGTAATTGCAGTTTATTGCTCAAGCTGAGTCTTTGCATTTCTGGATTTTGGTATTGTAATGAGGTGACAATATTAGTTGCAGTCTTGGCTTAGAGACTTTACAGGGGTACACCTTTGTTTGCAGATCCACGTGGAATTTGGCTCCAAGTGATTGCCGTTGTGTTCTCTTTCACACCGGTTTGGAAGAGCTTAACTGACTTTCTGGCACACAGAGCTTAAACTTGTAAGCTAGTGCTTACAACAGCCAGAACAGATGGATATTTCTGTTTATTTTATGTGCAACAAAACAAGCATAGATGCCTGACTGGTCATTTTCACATGCACTTACCTACTTTGTGCTTTCAGTTGCTGTAATTTTATAGTAGTTGCTTAGAAAAAGAGTGGTTTTGGTTCCTTTTCTTTAGTATCATTGTTGTAAATGGTGGGGCAGGACATCCAAGTCTAGTGGTGCCAGTTTGCTCCTCTTAATGCTTAGTGCTTCTGTGTTTATAGGCGACTTCAAGAAGAAGAACAGCAATTCAGAACATCGTCTTTGCCGGCCATCCCAAATCCCTTCCCAGAACTTTGTAGCCCCGCAAGCTCTCCAGTGCTAGCCCCTGGATCTTTACCTCAGAGTCAACCTGCTAGTAAGCATGTGAGTATGGGACGTAGCTTTGGGTCATCCATTCGCGTTCAAACCAGCAGTGGACTATTTCATTTTGAAGGCAGAAAGAAAGTTTCAAGATGCCTACAAATGCTTCTAGTTTTTATCTGTGAGTAGGGCAGCACTGGCCAAGAGAGTGTCTTCAAACAGGCTTCAGACCTTTTTTAAAAGGTTTGTAAAAATGAAGCAAGTCTCTTTCAGATACATGCATGTTGTGAATATAGCAGTTATGCCTAAGATCTTTCGGATTTTGTTATCCTAGGGTAATGACTTATTAATTCAGAAGTCAAGTTAATTAGCTTAGAGTTGGAGGAGGATCTGTGCATGTTATACTGCGTATTCTAGGTGCCACAAAGCCAGTGAACAGCTGTTTTCTTTAAGGACATGGTGCTGCTTATTTTGCCGTTTTTCATGAAGCTGCTTAAAAAGCAAAATAATGGTCTTAGAGCATGTCATCAGGCCCAGCTCCCCGTAATGGGACTTAAGGGGAGCATTGTCCCACGGAAAGTTGATTGAGCGACTCTCTGGGTTCTTAGTAGTGAAGATAGCACAGACCGAGCTCTCACATGGGCTAGAGCAATAACCTCTGACACTGCAAACAGTTTTTCTTCTCAGTCTTACTCCACTCTCTGAGAAACAACCGTCTTGTTTTGTATCAGTCCTTGAGCACATTTAAAGACTAAAGCTGGGCTCAAAACCCTTTATTTTGTAAAATGGGGATGAAAAGATGGGTTGCTCTTACTGACTATTGGCTTGAGTACCCAAAAAGATGATGGTGATCTGTATTGCTGCTCAATTAGTTTGTAAGTAGCTCCTACGTTTGCTCTGACTTATAAAAGGGTTTGGGTGGACAGTTCAGCTACAAGCATTAGATCCTACTGTATGCTCTCTCTTCTTCTGTGTTGCTTTACATCACCATAAACAGCTGTCTGCTTTCTTGAAAGACACACTGCATCTTAATAGAATTGGCTAGGTTGGAAGGGACCTTTCAGATTGAGTCCAACCATCAGCCTAGCATTGCCAAAACCACCTCTAAACCATGTCCCTAAGCACCAGTCTACCTCCAGGGATGGTGATTCCACCACTTTCCTGGGCAGCCTGTTATGATGTTTGGTAACTATTTCGGTGAAGAAATTTTTCCTACGATCTAAACCTCCCCTGGAGCAACTAGAGGCCATTTCCTCTTGTCCTGTTGCTTGTTACTTGGGAGAAGAGACTGACCCCCACCTCGCTACGTTGGTTTTACTGCATTTCTTATATGTACAAGACAGATAACCAAATAATGCCCTATGAAAAAAATTGAGTCGTCCTGTTAGAAATTTAGCAGGACCTCATCAGAGGCCTGGGTAGCAGCTAAGCGGAGAGGCTGTTTAGCCAAAGCAGTGATAATCTGACTCTGAGGACACAAAGCAAGGGACAGTTCTGCTTCCTGGCACTTGCCAACAGGACAGCAGCATAGCTGCCTTGCTGAGACAAACTTTTCCAAATATTTTCCAGATTCAGCGATTCTTTGCCTGTTAGCTTTATCTTTTACTAAAATTAACCAAGCCACCCTAAAGATCGCTCTATAAAACCTTAAGAACCCTAAATGATCTGTGCATCAGTTTTCAATGGAATTTAGAAACAAGTGGTTTAACAGCACATAAATATAAAAGTAATCAATCTTTTAATGTATGTAAGAAGATGATTATAAAGACCATAATAAAAGTAGATTTTTTTTCCCTAAAATTTACTTTGTAATATAAAAAAAAAAAAGTTGATGTACCTAATTTTTAAATGGTAAATTTTGACAATCCTTTTGAATGCCTAAATTGAAATAAATATTTCTATTGTGTAGATATGTTTGCTGCTGAAGTTACTAATCAAAGACAATCCATTAAAGTGATAAAACCTTTTAGGTTATGAGATGAGGAAGTAAAGCATGTTGGACAATAGTGGCTTGTTCTGTAGATGCAGACGGTTCACTTCAGTTTATTGACTTATTGGAGGCAAATAAGAAACACTGGCTGAGGGTGAGGGAAGGATGGGAAGGTGTTCTTTTCCTCTCTAATGAATTATCTTCTTCTCTTTAATAAAGGAATAGAGAAACAGAACTGGGAGAAAAACCCTCTAGTTTTAAAGTATTGATTGCCAAAAGTAAGGGGAAAAAAAGAGTAGATTCAGTTTCTTCATGAAGGAAGAACTTCATTTTTAATACCTCAGTTGTAAACATGGAGTGTTACCGGATCACAAAATAATCTGTCCACCTTCTCATAGGATGTTAGTTGTGTTTAATCCAGTTCTAGTTTCCCTTCAATGGAGTCTGCTAAACATAACGGTAAAAAACTAGTCACTTAAGAAATGTTATACATCTTTCCAACTTCAGCCCATTAAAAAAAATGTGAAGTTTAGGAATTTGAGGAAATTTTTTTAGGACATACTCTAGCTTAGATAAATGTCCACAGATAGAATATAAACTACTGGTTAGCAAAGTAAGTGATAGACTTAAAGGACTGCAACAGGTCATTTTAATGGCTGGCAGTTAGCAAAATGAGCTGTGTTTTAAGAAAAATATAAATATAACATTAAATACAAACTAAGATTAAACATAATGATGTTTAATTTCAGGCTCTCTGCTTGCAGATTATAAACAAGGATTAAAATCAGAGATTGGAATGAGCCATTCTGATTACATGGGGTACATGAGGTGTTAGTGAAAAGTAACTCCCTTTGTGCTTCTCGAGCATCTGTGGGTAAATAGGCAAATAGCAGCTGGCAGTGCTAGAGCTCTCATCACACAGGACATCACAGCACATGCATGGCGTGGAGGAAATGCTGCCTTTGGTCAGCTCATATCTAGGGGACTTGAGAGAGACACAGGTTAACGTAGTCTGAGGGGGTTTCAGAATGGAGCGGATATTTTGTTTGCTGACCGTGTTAAAGAGTGGGGGATCACTGGGAAGCTGGGGTGTCTGATATGACTGTGTAAGAAACAAAGTGTCATTAGTATTGTTCCTCATGGAACAAGTCAGTCTTACTTTTTAAGAGTGTTAATATATAACTCTGCAATGATAAAACTTCGTAGTGGTTATGCAAGAGGAATTTAAAGATCGGCTGTGTTAAACACAGAAGAGTCTCATGTCATATTGCCAGGCCTTGGGCATAAAGAAGTGCCAGCTCTGTTCAAGTTTTACTAAAGTAGAACTCTTTCCCAGTATATTGTTCCCTATAGGAAAAGGATGCATGTGTGGATGAAAGGGTGAGTAAATGAGCTTTCAGGTCAAAAAGCTTGAATTACATTTGCAGCTGAAAAAATGGATGTTGTATTTTCGCAAATGCAAAATTTTATTCACGTAGCTGGAGCTTGAGACACAGATTTCTTGTTAAGATGCTTCTGATCCTTTATTCCGTATTTTTTTTTCATGCAATTGCCACTGCTTTTTTTAACAAGTGGTTTGCAACGTCGCTTATGTGCTGTTCTGCACTTGTTTCATGCTCTTTCTTGGCTCAGCAAAGAAAGGTAAAAGCAGTAAAGCAAAGAAAAACAGCGGTAATAAAACTTTCTTACTTTTTTGTGTTAGATTTTTTTTTTGTTTTCTCACGATGATGAAGCATTTTTTCTTTATCTTACTCAAAAAAATGCACATATCAGGAATAAATTCTTTTTTTTAATACATATTCGGAGATCTGTTCGGTAATGGTACTGATGTCACCACAGCAGGAAGCAGTATGCCACCTCTAGCTCTCCTGCCAATCAGGCACTGAATGCTGCTTTTAAAGCTGATGGCTGCAGGAGCATACTGCAGCTGCTCCCCAGAAGACAGAGAACAGTGAGAAATAACGGGTCTTCTGTACAAGCGCAAAACTAAAAACATGTGTAGGCAAATGGGATAGTCATTTAATGGGAGGATCAATATAGCAATCTGGGAGGTAAAACTGGAATGTTAGGCTTACTGAATCATTGCAGATTTGATTCTGGATAATCTTCTCTGGTTTAGAAAAAAAGCCTAAATAAAAAGATTTTGTAGATACTTTTTTTTTTTTAGCACATAGGCAGGTTGAGTAACTGACAAATAATTTAGTAGTAAAAGACTTAGAAGAGAAATAATTGTGAGCCTTAAGGTTATGTTTCAAAGGCTGTCCTGCACTGAGCTACCTCCACAGTGGTGGGGACTGGACTAATACAGTTGTGTGACTAAGCACATCTGGTGGTAGAGGTTAAGAAATTACTTGTAACTAAACAGATATATGCTCCTTGGGAGTTCAACACTATGATCCTTTATTACAGTTTTGCAGGTGGAAACAGCCTACTTTGAGCTGAGCTTTATGGTGAGAAATGTTAGATGTCAACCTGGTGATAGCGAATGGCACATGGTTCTCTAAAAATTGGCACCACTGAAGTGTTAATAACATAGTCAACCAGCTGGTGAGTACCTGGGTAAAAAGTAACAACCAGCTGTGCTACCAGCTACTTCGGATACTAGCATGGTGAGTATCTGCAACACATTCTGCAGATGTCTTGTGTTTGGAGAAAGTATGACCCTTCAAGCAGTAGCTGCCAAAAGCTCTTAAGTTCTTGAATCGAGAGCAACATTCTCCATGAGCTTGGTCAAAAGGAGGCTGACAATGGGAGAGGGGCTACCTGATCAGTGCATGCCCAAGTGTTTCCTCCTTTGTCATGTGCCTCTCTGTCCTTGAAGTACCACCCATCTGCCTCTCACCAGGGAGCCTGACCATGAGCCAGGAGAAATTTCAGCAGACCTCTGTGAGCATTGTAAGCATTCCAACTGTCTGCTGGGAAGGGCAGGTAAAGGAAGGACATTTTCTGGGTGGCACTATGGGGCATTGCAAGACCATTTGATTATTCGTCCCTCCACACACACCCCCCTTCTTTTCCCCTCATCTTTGTTCATAAAGCACATGCACACCTACAAATGTGGGATCAGCCCATGTCTGAGGGGGACAGTGATTGCAGGCTGGGAGAAGGGACAGCTGAAAGTTTTTAAAACATCATTTACTTAACAAGATAAATATGTTTGTCTAAGAAAAATGGAAACCAGAAAATTACACCAAACCAAGACCAAACATTTGTCCAGAAGATTGCTAAAAACATCAGACAGCTAGGTTACCACTAATTGAAGTCCATCTTTGTGTTGCTGGTATAAACTAAGAACTAGTTGGTAACTTAGGTTATAATTTCTGGTTGTGTACAAATATTTTGGAAAAAGCATGCAATAATTACATGTAGGTCACTGCAATGCCACAGGATATTAGGCTAAAGTATCTTGTGTGAGTCAATGAAGCTTTCAACTGTAAAAATAGGGCAAATTTCTCACATCCCCCCTCCCATACAGCCCAGGCAAACTTCCAAATAGCAGTTTGATGTACCAAAATTATTTACTCTTTTTCTAGCAAATTAAATTCACAAATGGGCATGAATTAGTGCCAATTTTCTTTCCAGATTTACTTACCGTTCAAGGGAACTCCTGTAAACAGACTTCTTAGTTTTAATTGTTTTAATTACAGGTTATGATGCACTTTTTTTTTTCTTCCCGTAAAACTTTTATATTGGCTCTTTTGAAGACAAGGATGTTGATTTCCAAAAGAGCAGCTGTATAAAAATACAAACTTTTGTATAATGAAAACTTTATGTACCAAGTTAGATTTTTGCATGTGTCACAAACAAATTTTGTACTTAATCCTGCAGTTGAATAACCTTTACCAACAAGACATTTTGAAAATAAGTACTGACATCAGGTTGAGTCAACAGGACTTTACTGTCTCTAAACGGGCCAAATTCTGTAGCTGGATTAAACTGCACAATTCCTTATGTCCTGGTCCAGGCACTCCCTTTGACCCAACTTTAAAATGCGGGTTTTCATGGGTGTCTGCCATGATATATCATGTTGTTTTCCTCAAGTCTTTCTTTGAAGCAAGGCTCTTAAGCTAAATAAATAAATCATATATAGATTGCTCTGTGGCATGTTTGACTCGGATACCTTTTTTTTTTTTTTTAAAGAAAGTTATGATTGTGTTTGGGAAAAATTGGGAAAGATCGGGCCTCTGCTGCGGAGCTGTGATCTAACTGCATGAAAACAGGCCCTGTACTTCCTTGGGTGCCCGTCTCTCGTTTGGAAAAAAGGCACTTTCCTGAACAAAATGAGCTAAATTTGATGGAAAGTGTAGGAAAGATGTTGAATTACTTGTTGTATTGTCCCCTGTGTCACGCAAACCTGTTGTCCTCTTACTCCTGAAGAAATCTGGGGGGGTGAGCTCACATGGGTTTGAAAGTCTCATTTGCTCATTACTGAAGAAGAGGGTAACGAATAACTGAAGACTAACGAGTCTGCTGGACTGAGCTAGAGACAGGCAGCCCTCAGCGCTGTTAGTGCTGGGCGGTCGGGGGGTCTGCAGGCTCTGGAGCCCAGCACGTGGCCTGCTGGGGATTGGGATCAGCGTGGAATCAAAGCTGTTTCTCCTTCCTCGCGCCCGCTACAGCAAGGAACTTGGTGATAGAAAGAAATGAGTCCTTGTCTTCTTGCTTTTGGAAAGTGCCAGAACAGTAGTTACAGTCCCAACGTGAATTACTGGAAATATTAAGGACATCTCGTGCTCAAACCCGAAAGTATGTTATTTGTTGGGATTTTTTTGTTTTTAATGACGCAAACCTGGCCCCGCTCCCAGGAGCATTTTTGGCTCCCTACCCGTAAGCAATGCTCCGGCAGTGGGAGCGTGCTGGGAGGAGGGATGCGTGGCCGGGACCAGCGGCAGGGTACCGGGGACGCGTTGCCCAGCCAAGGGTGGTCTGGCACAGTCGGTGGGTCGGGACCAGCCCGATCCAAACCTGCCCTGCTGGACGTGTGCTAGTAGCCCCACCGTGTGTTCAGCCACACGGTGAACACATCTACGCTTGTAGTGGTTTTAAAAAGCTGTTTTACAGTAGTAATTCCAGTGCAATTAACCTTTAGGACTGCCTTGTGTAAATACTGAGCGATCCGTGTAGTATATGTCGCAGTAGCTGGGCATTGGTGTATTCACACTAGATTTTTGTGTGTGCATCTTAGGTGTGCCCTTGCACATTTTTGTTGCACAACGTTACTCTTTTCATTAATAATATTTCATTAATGGCACAGTGAGAATAGAATCTAGCTGTTCTGTGCTTTGATCAGGAATTGACAGAATTGAGACGCTATCAGGCTGAGAGTGCTGGGGAAAATGGGAAAACATAACATGAGTGAAATTGTAATTCTCTCTGTGCCTAGCGAGGCGGGCAGGAGTGGGTTTGGGCATAAACATCAGTGCAGTAGGGAATTAAAAAAAAAAAAACCTCAGAACTATATTGAGTGATTGTAATTATACCATAAGTGAATGTCTGAGATGAATCAGAGATGTCATAACTTTATACAGATAGCCTTTAAGGAGTCGCTCAACATAGCAGGAATAGCTATGCTGAGTCTCAGCTCTCCTTGCTGTCTGTGCTGTCTGCACGCAAGGTGAGAGTTCAGGTCAACTTTAAACATTTTGGATAGAAACCTTTTTGGGCCTCTGCTACCCAGGAGTACAGATGCAAGAAAGCACCGACTCATAGGTTAGAGCCTCTGCTGTGTGTCCTATGTGACCTTGCAGGCCCGTGTTGTTGCCAGCAATTGGTGGGAGAGGTGACCATGAGGTCCTTCCTGAGGCAAGCAGAGACAGCCCACACCAACCTGCACTGGCACCTGCGGCTGACCTGCAGGTGATCCCCTGGTAGATGCTGAGGACATATGTAGTGCAGGACTGGGAAGACGCCCAATTTTTTTGCTTGCTACTGGCATCTACTTCTAAGGACTGAAGGTAAAGCCAGTGTTTGGTTTGTTCATTTCCAAACCATTGGCAGAGTGGTTGCTTAAGTACCAGGAGTAATGCTGTTCAATCACAGCAGGAAGAAGCCTTCTTTGGGCTTGCTGTAGTTACCTGGACAGTGAACTATGCCCACGTGGAAATCTGTTTGAAACTTAGGTCTTCACTTAGGCAGTGCTTTTATGTGTATGCACAGGGGAAGAATGAACTTGCGGGTTCACTGGCATGGTAATGGGGTGTTTATGCATTGCTCCAGAGCTTGCAGATACGGTTTTGTTCCATTTCCTAAACAGAGGGGATGTTAGTTGGAATTTAATAACATTTTTGCATTAGAAGAATACCACTGAGTTAATTAAATCAGTGGGATGAGTTTCAGTTCTCTGTTCTCTTGATTTATAGTCTCCTTATTGCTATCAAGTTCTTATTGTATTATTCTTTCTTCTAATAAGCGTGTCAAATTACTGTACTAAAAAGTGATTTTGTTTAATTAATGCAAGTACCTTCGATCTTTTGCTTCAGCCTGGCTATAATCTGAATATCATTTACAAAACTTACATAAAAGCAAATTTAACCTGGACTTGTTAAAAGGCAGGCCATCACTGATTCATAAAAGCTGCATGTTCCATGTTCTCCATTGGCATCAGTACTGCTTGTTCTCTCCTGTGGTAGACCCTGCTGCTGTCATGTCAGGGTTGCTGGAGCCAGTTTCTCCTGCTGCATTTCCAGTACCTAAAGGGGGCCTATAGGAAAGATGGGGAGGGACTGTTTATCAGGGAGTGTAGCGATAGGTTGAGGAGTTACAGTTTTAAACTGAAAAACCGAAAGAGGGTGGATTTAGATTACATATTAGGAAGAAATTCTTTAGTGTGAGGGTGGTGAGACACTGGAAGAGGTTGCCCAGAGAGGTTGTGGATGCCCTATCCCTGGAAGCGTTCAAGACCAGGCTGGATGGGGCTTTGAGCAATTTGGTCTAGTGGCAGGTGTCCCTGCCCAAGGCAGGAGAATTGGAACTAGATGATCTTTAAGGCCCCTTCCAACCCGAACCATTCTATGATTTCAAGAAGCAACAGAGTTGGGAATACTTTCACTATGACATGAAGCATAAGTCTTTGTTTTTTCGCCTGTTGCTGAGGGGCAATGAATAGCACTGAGAAACAAAACAGTTTGACTAGGAGTTTGGATGTGAGATCCCATGTTGAGCGTGGGATGTTTCTGGGGAATGTGGATAAAGCAACTTGGTCTCAGCAGACTTACGACCAGTGAAATTTCATTAACAGAAAAGCCAAAACTGTTCTGCAGGTTTTTATGGGGGAAAAGGGGTGAAAGTGGGAGAGACCTTTAAAAGCTGCTTTTGTTTCTCAGCAAACAGATGCCACTTAAAAGCACCCAGATCTTTCCACCCACCCCTTTTATCTGCCTAAATCTCTTGTCTGGCCAGAGTGAGGAACTACTCTGCTTTTCGGGGATATTTAGAGGGACTATACCCACTCTCAGTGGACACTGCTTTAACCCCGCGCACACCTAGCGTCAACACTGTGCACCACCCATCCAGAGATCTAGGAACATCATCCCCACCCACGCCTTGCACTTGTGGAATGGCCCAGCCATTGCAGGAGGCATCCGGCTTGCTGAAGCATGCTTGATGTTGGGAGTTGGGAATAACGTCTGTGCCCTGCAGCCATGGGGGAAGGCTGGCCGCTTCACCGTAGGGTGACCTTGCACGTGTTCTTCCTCTCGCCTTCTCGGTTCACCTTTAAAAATCACGTTTCCCCACTGTCCTTGCCAGAATAGGTAATGAGAGTAGGAACAAGCCATCCCTAAGGAAAAAACAATATTGCTTTAAAGAAAAAAATCAACAATTGAGGTGC
Source organism: Limosa lapponica baueri (assembly GCA_002844005.1). Classification (NCBI taxonomy): domain Eukaryota; kingdom Metazoa; phylum Chordata; class Aves; order Charadriiformes; family Scolopacidae; genus Limosa; species Limosa lapponica. The sequence goes on along the minus strand of KZ505663.1, from coordinate 1,157,522 downwards.
AAAACCTTACAGAAAAGAAGATTCTAAGTTAAACAACAGTGTGCCAATAGTAAAACATGAGGATTTAATTTTACAGACAATTTGCCCTCGGGCGTCTGCAAGTCATTTTTGAGCTTGTCCTTGCCTGCAAACTGTTAAGAGCAGCTAATTACTCTGAATTAACTTGCTTGTCATACTGTTGCTGGTCACACGTTTTTCCCCTATTTCTTACTAAAATTCACTGAAAGCGAGCAAACGACAGTATTTCCTGACCTTATAAATAGCTTTACAGATGTTTGTAGTAATTCCCATTCCCCAAGTACTCAGTTATGTAGAGCAAACTACAGACTGAGTCTGTGCTAAACAATGGGTATCTGGTACGCGGTTTTAGCATTGAATAATACTTGACGTGCTTCAGATTAAGAATATTCTTTACTCAGTTGTCTCAAATTCCAGAATAGTATTAAGTGTTTTAAGAGAGAGTGTGTGTGTGTGTGTGTGTGTGTATATATAGATGCAAAGATGAAAAGATTGCTTGCAATACTGTCACAGACCTTGCAATTGATGTGGAGCAGATTGAAAAGAAGTAGACATTAAATATACTAAGATCATCCTCCTCTTCAATTAGGCAAAGAATTGTGAGCTAATTAGCAATATTTACACATACAAATAAAACCTTGTATTTGATATTCTCAAAGTATTTTTCTGTGTTATATGATGGTTTGTTCTGTGGATTTTTTTCACTGCTAACCTTTGAGCTTTTTTCTTCAACAAACTATCTAGCTTGGCAAAGCTTTGTAAAGCTCATCCAAGTGAGGCTGAGCCTTGCCTCTTGTATTACAGCCTTGTCAAATGAGCATCCTCTGATAGGCAGACACAAATAATGTCCGGCTGAAAAATGTCCTTGCTATGCTTGAAGCTAATGTCATTCCACTTCTAGCATTTAAAAGGTCCTAAACATACTTGAGAACCTACTACTGGTTTCCTCGTTTGTCTGCTTCACGAGAGGCACCAAGGCTGGGTTTTACTCCTGAATGTGGCTATTTGGTGAAAGTTTTGTTTATGCTTTTTGCTTTTCTTTGAGCATACTTATTATTATTTGCATTGTAGTCTGCTGGGGGTTTGTGTTGGTTTTTTGGGGTGGGGTTTGTTTTTTTTTATTTTGACTGCACAGATGAGAAAGGTAATCCAAAATCCCAAATCTTTCATTGTCTGCTGAGAGAGGCTGTCATTCCAAGAGGAGTGGAGTGCTTGTCAGCTGGGGGGACAGGAGAACACCAGGGATAGAGAATGTATACATCTAACCGCTTGTACAGTGTGACACATTTCTTAATATTTTTTAGGATATTAATAAGAAGGGAAAATCAGGAGGCAGCCAGCTATATTTGTGCAATGTATCTTCACTGTAATTTCCCTTTGCTCTCAGTGAACATTTAGTTCCGCGTTACACTGCACGCAAGTTACAAATGAGCATTTCCTTACAGGCTAATTAAGCATAGCTTAGAGCAGTACTTAATTGCAACACTTCAAGCAATACAGAGGAACTTGAAGCCAATCTGGCTAACGAGAAATTAACTTAGTACTCTGCCCAAGGTTGCGCTAGCTTCTGTGTCTGTAAGGTTTCATTACCGCTTGCCCATTCTTATGTTGCATGGAATAGCACTTGGGCAATCTCCAGAAGTCCCTTTTTGTCTAGGAGAAACCTTTAGAATTTAAACTACAGCAGGAAATTCTGCGAGAAGTGAGGCGGAGCGAAGGCATGATGGCGTCTTTAGTGGGTAGGGAAATTGCTTGTGCAGCAGATGCTGGCTTTGAGTGTCTTTAGCAGTTCATCCATCGAACAGATGTCCAAACGGGTCTAAGTTGAAAGAATCTGCTATGTTGATGTATAACCATGAAAATGAAAGAGCTGAATGAACTTTCTATAAAGCTTTCTATATGTTACTTTTATCCCTTAAATAAATAAATAATCTAGTAACTCTGAAGAAGACTAAATAAATTTTACAGCACTGTAAACATGCTCACATCAATTTCTCCTCTTTGCGTCTTTCTCAAGCCTTCTCTAACATGCAGCTGTAAAAACTGTGGTGGTTAACTGATTCTCCTCTAGGATTATGTGCGTGCAAATGGCTTGTTTTTTCCCCTAAGCCAGAGCCTTGCAAGTGCTAATTGCCCTACATTCAAATAGCAGCTATTAAGGAAGGGGAGACCCTAATAAAATTCCAGAAAAAGTAATATAATAAAATGTTGATAGTGCCAGATGCATTCACAGTGACTGCATTTCTTTATGAGTTTGCAGCAACCTCTCTTTCCTACATAATTGATTTCATCTCTACTACAATTATGTCTTTTCTGAACATACATCTGCAAAGTATCTGGAGAATGCAACTTAAAGGCAGTATCTGAGTATAAGTACTGATGGAGTGTAGAGGAATTAGTTGCTTTTTTGGACTGCGTCATTATTCTCTTTTAAAATCTGTAAGTGTAGGGAAGTAGAAACTAATTTTTTTTTATTTTAAATTGTCTGACAGTATTTAAGTGGTATTTCAAATCAGTAAGGACTCAGTGAGTTCAAGAAATATGTTAGAAATATTTGAAGAGAAAGTATTTAAAGTCTGAGATGGTGGTAGCTCAGATAGCACGGACACACAGTCTAAGCCAAGCAGAGCTCTGACCCTGATATAAAAGGACTTCTTCCATTATTTGTGTACAAAACCACTTCTGTTGGTGCAAAACTTTCACAAGGCCAGTCTTGCTACATTGACTTAACAGACCTTTAGAAAGGTTGTTGAAGAGTATTTCTTTGTTATGCGGAGTGATTCTCCTTTTCCAGTACAACCATAATAAAGTATTTTTGGGAAAGACATATTTGACTTCACGTAACATGGTTGCAAGTTAGGTTTCTATGCTGCAGCTGAACTACCACTATCTGGAATTAAGTAGCTATATTGATTGTACATTGAACTACAAAATGTGTGCATTAATGCAAGACAACCTTGGAGGTCTTTACCTAAAACATACAAGCAGTAAGAATAGCCATGCTTTTCATATTATTTGCTATGCAGTGGCATTTTTTAGCTGCTGGAAAGTGGTGTGTAGACTAATGGACATACCCAGCACAGTTGTTTTTCCTGGCTACAGTCAGCCCTTTCTCAAATCTCAGCTTGCACGAAGCAGAGATGAAAATCTTTAACTTTGGAGGAGGGTACTGGGATTTCTTGCTGAAGATATTTGTGTCTGACTTGGTATCGTGGATGTTCATGTCAGCAATTGGCTCGAACTCAATGTACAATTCGCACATAAGCTCTGACACGGAGTTGGGTTTAATCAGGCTTAGGTTAACAGATCCCTGCTGTCAGATTCGTTTGAGGTAGACACGACAGTCACAATCTTTTACTGGCCTCCTGCTCAAAGACCTCTTCAGGTAGCTGCTTGTTTCGTGTTAAAAACAACTTAATAACGGCAAATGCTATTTTGGGAAGGTGCTGCATTCTACATTTCACTTCATTAGCGTCATGTCTAAACAAGAGACCTCTGCATGTGTTCCACTCCTCCCCACCCAAAGTTACGTTGCCCCGTGCAGGCACAACAATGTATTTACAGAATTGTGTCTGTTTGCCCTTAAGTCTATTCCATTGTAAAACTGAAACAAAACTTTCTAACAAATACCACTACTGAGCAAAACTTAGGTAATACTTTTTTTACATATAATGATAAAGAGACCAAGGAATGTAATATTAGGCAACCACTTATGGTAGTTTTTCACGAAAATATGATCACCTTTAAACACCCTTTGGGTGGGAATTATTTCTTGTGAACTATGGTTATATAAAAATTTAATCTCTGATTTGTGTTTCTTGTCTGGGTATCTCCAGTCAGTGGTGAGCTAGAGTAGCTTTTAAGTACATTCATGCCCCTTTAGGGTAGCAAAACTATAGAAGATGATAAATTTCACTGAAGTGCCTCTTTCTCTTTACAAGTAGCTACAGTCAGAGACTGAATCATTAGTGATGACTAGATGTGCTTAGATTGAGGGGGCTAGTAACAGCTGAAATGACTAGCACCTCTGTGTAGTTTGGGTGGAAGACAAAAAACCTTAAACTAGGCAATAATGTGTGTGAGACTATACTTTCCTTCCCCTAAGTTACTGAACTGTTTTATTAGGACCAAATCTGGCCTCGTTTCTAAGTGGGAAATGTTTGTTGACCATTTGCCTGCATGGCCAACCTCCTCATCAGTTACCCTCCCTGGCAGAAACAGCAGAGTTTGTTTATCGGGAGAGATGCTGGCAGCTGCAGGGCTGATTTTTTTCCATCATCTGTTAAGGGCCTGTGAAAAATGATCAGTTTCTAACCACATTCTTCTTGTGCAAATTAAAGTCAGGGCTCTTCCAGACATCTCCACAATGTTTTAACTTCAGAATGCGGTGTTCAGACATCTGAGGTAGCTGTTTTCAATAGATGAACATATATAAGATTTGGGAAGGGAATACAGACTTTCATGGACAGATACTTTTAGCCATTGGTACTTGACACAGGATAGTGATGCCAATTCTTGTGAAAAAAAAAATTTTTTGGAACAAATGGGAATCTGTGAGGCGGGGGAGGGGAAATATCTCTTCAAGAGCCAATAAACCCATAGGGGAAAGTGATAGCAGGAGTTTCTAAGGAGAGGGTTGTGGAATTAGGCCACCATTTCAGAAAGCAAATGACCTCTGATTTGCCTGCTGATTTTTGTGCTTAGGGAAAGCTACCTTCAGCCCTTGTTTTGAGTAGAAAACCAAATGCAACAAACATAAGTTGGTTTGTGAAGAAGGAAGGAGAGTTAATTTCCCCAAATTAATTCACTTTGCAATGGACAATCAAAGCCATTAGATGTCTCTCTGATGTTTCAGTTGAAAAAGCTGAATTTGTCATCTCAAGGTGGTTTCCATGTTGAACCCCAGAATGAAGCTACGTGGTAATTTATCTAATCCAGTCTGTACACATGGAAAATAACGGTCTTTACAGAGAAGGTTAAGCCCTTAGGCTTAACACGGCACAGTCGGTGGAAGGGAAATGTGTTGCGTGACACCTAGAACAGGGTGCACCTTCTCACTTATTCTTGAAACACAGTTTCCATGGTATAGCTCAAGTAAGTTCATGCACTAGCTATTTTGTTATGCTTTAAAAAGTGAAATTCATAGAGTGGATAGATTGGCAAAGCCTCAGTTGATGTGAGCCAAGCAAACTTGGGTTGTTTTCTGTACAGCTGGGTGCACTGAAAGAAGAACCTGCAGAGCTCTGGCAACGAATCCACAAAACCACTTATTTCTTGCAAGTTACGCTTCAGGTCTGATCAGTGTCTGTTATGTTGAAGGGTGTATGAGCAACAGTTGAACTGAAAATAGTTTCGGTATGGAGTATTTTTTGTTAATACCCTGCAGCTAGCCAAAAATTTTTACTTTTGCCATGTGTAATCTTGTGCAACAAGATGGGAGAGTGGTGGAAGAAGCAAATGTTGTGACACTTTTCTACGTTGTACAAAAGGCAAGATAGATTCTTCTCCAGTAAGAAACCTTATGGTGGTTATGCTAAACCACCATCCAAAGACACAACCTTCTGAAGCTGGAAAAGGCAATAAAGTTTTTCCCATGTGTAGAATTGTCTCTATGTGAATGAATAAAGAGTGATAAAAAGTGACATTTGCTGAAGTCAGCAGATTTGTTTTGGACACAGAAATGCAGTATTAATTATTAATAATTATTAATTATTATTGTCAGTTATAATTAATAGTGCAATATGGACTCTTTTCACTTCAGAATAAATTAGTTTTGACGTGTACAACTATGTATTTAACCTAAGAAATTCTACATGGTGATTAAATGGAAAAAGTAGGTGATGCAATTTGAAATCTATAGAATGAAATTTGAATGCATGTTACTAGTTTACATAAATGCAAGACTGAAATAAGCATATAGTCTAAAAGAAGCAGACCTAAGTATGCAGTTTCATACCAAAGCCAAGCTGGGGGGTACCCACTCTTTACATTCATATATATTTATTTATAAACTAAAGTTTTGTCTAGAAGGGACTATTATTATGTTGCCCAGGATGCTAAACTGAGATGTTTACATGTCTTCCATTATATGTTGATTTAAGTTGTACTCTTGCTCTTTAAGCCTAGCCTTCTTAAAGTTCGTATATTTCTGAGTTTGTTTGCCAAGTGCACATTTTTTATAATGTTTTATTTTGGATGGGAATGGAATTAACTCACTCATGGAAATAGAAACTTCAGAATAAGAAAGATGTCCAAAGGTTGATCTACCTTCTGCCAGTCAATCTGGAAAAAAAATAAGCTTGTGAAAAGGCAAACTAAACCTGACATCAGTGCCTTTACATTCTCGTTCAGTTTCTCTGTGGTTCAGTTTAAGAAGGTTTCAATGACCTAGATTTTTCTCAGCATAATTCTTAAAGAAGATCCATGATGTAAATACAGAGCCATCAAAATCCTTTAAAAAAATGTAATTTGTGCCAGGATGGAAATAAAGCTACTGGTGTCTTTGCATGGTGGATTTCTTTAACTTAGTGCCAATAATTTAGGGAGAGGGGGAAGGGGAAGAAGGGAGCACTCTTGAAGGTAATGGCTGGTATGTGTTATCTATAATACATAAAAATACAGAGTCAACTCCCTTGTCATTGTCTTTCTGAATCCTGGAAATGTTTGATTTCTCCATGATCAGCTACAGTAGTAAGGCCACTGTTAAAAAATTTCCCATTTAATACTGTGCAGAATTGGTTTCTAGGGAGTGTCTCTTGTCTTAAAGAAAAGATTTGCCCAATATTTGGTCTTTCCTCCAGGGATCTTTTTCATACTCATTTGCCTATGCTAAACAAAGAAACTACGCATGTGAGCTATTTGAATATAAATGTCTTTCTAATACAGCTAATTATTTAAAATGTTTAATGGGAGCCTTGTGAAATTTGTTGCATAAACTTCTCAATTAGAGAGAAGGCTCATTGATTGCATTTGCGCAAGATGTTTAATTGGGTGGACAGCACAGGGTAAATACATTTCGAAATTATCTCAGATTACCTACTTTTAGGGGGTTGCCTATAGGGAGAAGAAAGCTTTGCTTCCAATCGACTTCAAAGACAAGATAGCTTAATTGGAAGCTGACTGTGCCTTGACAGCTTCAGAGCAGCAGTGACTTCCGTGTAAAATAATCTGAAGCAGATGCTGAATGAAGAAGTAGCATTTTCTTTCATGCAAGCTTTGGCATCAGATCCCTAGCATTATGTTATCTAGTTCTATATCAGGAAGCATTTTTTTTTATTGTGACATTGGTTTCAGCACAATACCTCATATTTAGACTTAGACAGTTAAGTTCATCGGCGCTTGACACATGGACTTTAAGTGTTTCTGAAACACTTAATGGGAACTTTGAACCACTGTGGCACGGCTCGGGAAAATACTGATGAAAGATCCTAGGGCTCCTAAACTATGATCAAACTTCACTAGATTTTTTTTTTTCTTTTAGTTAATATCATGGTATTTATGTAACTCTGCACTATTTGTATAAGAGATTACAGGCTGGAGAAACAGGCTGCCAGAAACCTCATGAAGTTCAACAAGGGCAAGTGCAAAGGCCTGCACCTGGGGAGGAACAACCCCATGCACCGGTACAGGCTGGAAGCCAGCCAGCTGGAAAGCAGCTTGGCAGAACAAGAACGGGGGGTCCTGGAAGACACCAAGTTGAACACAAACCAGCAATATTCTCTTGCCACAAAGAAGGCTGATGATTTCCTGGGCTGCCATAGGCAAGGCATTGCCAGAAGGTCGAAAGAGGTGATCCTTCTCCTTTATTCAGCACTGGTGAGGCCATGCCTGGAGTATTGGGTACAAGTCTGGGCTCCCCGGTACAAGAGAGACACAGACATAACGGGAGAGCATCCAACAAAGGGCCACAGAGGTGGTTAAAGGACTGGAGCATTTCTTCTATGAGGAGAGGCTGAGGGAGCTGGGACTTTTCAGCCTGGAGAAGAGAAGGCTCAGGGCCATCTTCTACTTAATACATCAGCAAAAATAGAGAGGAGCCAGTTGTCTAATTTATAAATGCTGAGAACCTGGACCACAGCACTTAGAAGATGATCTGTTCTCATGGGAAATCCTCAGCCTTGGAGGCACTGAAAATGAAATCACTCAAATGCTTATTCAACTGATCATAAGGGATAGCACAGCTTTAGAATAAAAGATTACCAGTTGGCAGAAAAGATGATGGAAGAGACTTAAGGGCTGTGAAATGAGGTTTATATGATTCAGTGGAGCTTTGCGCTGAAATCTGCTTGATAAGTGTCTGTGACATACTGATAGTGATGTACCCGTAAAGGTGAAACCCTGGTCTAGGAATATGATGTGAATCCCTGGGGGGGGTGAGGAGGATCAAGGTAAGAGGAGTTGCTTTTGAACAGGTAGCTGTGTTGGTCAGCAGTAGAAAGCAGTGCTCACGTCTTTGCGGTGTGACCTGCGATGGGAGTTGCAGAGAGCTGACATGTTTGTCTTCAGGGATGGGCTAAGGAGAGGAGGGTGATACTTCAAACTGGGCTGCTGAAAACAGTGTGGAGAATGAGAGAGAGGAGAGGAAAGGCTGTTACTGTTCAGAGACAGTGATGTGGCCACAGGTCTTTTAAAGCAACTTGTGTGCACGCCTGCTGAATGTCTTATTCATTGTAGCTTTAGCGAAGTAACCTTCTTTTAAAAAAGTTGAAATGAAGGCTGCAGACTTCCAGCGGAATAATACTATCTGTAATGAGCTGATTACTTCCCATTTGAGCCACTGCTGCTCAGGAATTAGTGCTTGGAAACCTCAGTACACCTAAACCATAGGGGAGAGCTTCTAGAGGACATTGTTGTGAGTAAGACTGTATAGAGGACTGTTTAGTTGCCTTTGTTTCTCAGCTTTTGGTAAAAACTAGTTGAATCCTTTCAGTTCCTAATAGGCTGTGTTCAGATACTAAGCTCTCTGTTTCTATAATGTCATGTAATGCTTGTTCGGCATCTTTTTAATTAGTGACATTTTATTTAGTCCAAATTAAATATGCCAGATGTAGCTGATTTACTGGCTAACAATGATGAGTGAGGGGAGGGAGGGAGGGAGGGAGAGCTAACATTATATAGCCGTCTGTTCTCAGGGAAGTTGGGTTTTTTTTTTTTTTTATTTCTAGTTCCACAAGAGAAGTTGGAGTGGTAACCATGGCAGCAGGGAATTTGTCCCTGTAAGCTAAGCAAAGGGTTGGGTTGTGTGGGGTTTTTTTGTGTTTGTTTTTTTGTTTGTGGTGCCCCTACTAGGAGGAAGGGGTATGCAAAATGGTCTGGAGCAAGCCCCGGAGAGGGAGCTCGGAGTAGATAAGTCAGAGGCGCTTGCCATGGAGTTAAAACTAGCATGCATGGATGGATGGGTGCAGCAAGGAAGCAGAGCAGTGAGAGATGTGAGAAATTTCTTGGTAACTTGAATCTGTACACTAGGTGTTTCGGGGCAGGGTGGTTAGACACTGTATGCTAATAAATCTCTTCTGTGGTTGTGTTTGGCTTTTCTCCAATATTTTTCTCACTTTTTTCCACTGAAAATGAGTAATTCTTAGCAGGTTGGAAGGGAGTGAGATTTGCTTGGGGCTAGTTGCATTCAAGAGAGAATATCTAGCTTAGTCATGATGACATAACCCCAGATTTTGCATCAGCCCCAGAAACTTTTGATATATCAATCTTGAACTGGGGAGGGGGGAACTATTGTTTTCCTCTGATGTCTAAATCTACTAAAAATTAAACAGCAGAGCAGTTTCATGGAGCAGTCTCATGTTAAAGCAACTGCTGAAAATGAGAATTACAGGCGCATGGAGGAGAGGATAACGTCAGCCCTCTTCTCCCATTGACATAACTTTTCCTGGGCTAAGATCTGCGGGGGGTTAATTCTCGCCACACAATCGATGCTTACACAGTTGCGCAGAAATACTCTCCCAATGTGAGCAGCTCTGTTAAAAGCATTTATTGTGTGCGTGTGACAAACTGACCCATAAAACATCCTGACCGTTGCAGGCAGCAACAATTAGCTGATACTTGCTGCTTGAAATCGCCGGCTTCCAGAGCCGGTAGCTTGGGAGATGAGAAGTTAAGTGATATTGCCGAATACTGTACTGCAAGGACGCAGCTGATGGCCGGGCATTAGGGATGCTTTGCCATGCTGCTGTAGTTAAGCCTGTCACCCACTCGTTATAAAGCACCCTGCTTTTATTGCCAGAGCAGTATGAACTCAGCCCTGTTGGGAAAACCTATTGTGTGTTGCGACTGATGCTATCGGAGCGCAGGAAGTTTATATTTCCAAGGTGCGCATGAGCTTTTGGGATTTTTCAGCACACAGAGGCTGTTAGGCTGCGAGTTTCATAGTGTACTTATACTTCAGGTTCCCATCATCAAATGGTCATCATTCACTGAGTGCCTTGGAGGTTATAGCCAGTCTTGGTTAGGAGTCTTTCTCCATGTTTTGTCTTTTTTCCCATTAGCTTCCATTACTTTTTTCACTGCCCTAAATTGCTCTCATCTTCATATTTTCATGCTTTCATTGGTTGTAGCCCATGTGATATACCATGCTTCCCTGATCAAGCTACACATATTAAGTTCATAGAGGTTTTTTTTAAAAAGTTCCATTTTTTGTTTTGGTTTCCAGCTTCCCCTCTCTCCCAGCAGCTTTGATGTAACTGCCTGGTTTGGGATGTCAGTGTTGGTTCATTGGGATGTGGAGGGGAATAAAGGGACTCTTGTGAAGACAGATAACTGATTATTGGTTTTTTAATGTAGTACACCTCTATATGTGTCACAAAAACTCTTTTTATCCTGCTGTTGTCAATTCTGGCAAGACTTGCCAGATCTGGGAACTGGGCCTTCAGCTGAGACCTTGCTTTCATTAATTTTTTTAATTTATTTTAGCCTTCAGGGCTGTAGAGAAAACCTTAGGAACTCTGTACTTGCAAGCACCAGGGAACAAATTTAGAAGCCGTTAAATCTTTGGCTTTTTCATTCCTTGTGATTACTTTTGGGGGAGGAGGGAGGAAGAAACAGGAGTGGGAAGAGAGTCTATCTTTTTCTTCCTCTGTATTGCATTCTAAGTTTGTAATTTCTGTCCAGCTCTGCATCTTATGCTTGCTTAGATTCCTTTGCTACCAGACTAGGTAAACTGGATTGCAGTTGTTTAAGACAAATTTCATAACTACTGGTTCTTAAAATAATGTGTTTGTTTTGTCATGTCTGGACATTCCAACTATAGCTTATTTGGCATCATCCCTGATTGTTGGGCTGTTGTTGGTGTTTTATTTTATTTCTGTAATTATATCAACCGCAGTCAAAATCCCAAGGTCCCATTGTATCAGATAAGAGACAGTCACTGCGCCAAAGGTTTTCCTACGCATTAAAAATGTATGTATTTTCAAATACTAATCCGCAACTTCCAAAGACATCTTCAAAAGTGATCTCTGATCCCTTTCCTAATAATACGTGGCTGGGCCAGTGCATGCAAAGGGAGGGCTGGAGCCAAGTCTACCTATATACAGAACCCTTAATGGTTCTTGTTTTCTGCTCTGCAACCTCTCTGCTCCTTTCCCCTCAGAAAAGCGTGCAAAGGAAGGAGAATTTTGTGGACTACCCATGTAGAAGTTGTACTTGGACAATAGTTTGTTGCCGGACTCTGCTGAAATGGCTTTCTGACTCATAGGGCGGCCTGGGCACTCAGATGGCAAGTGCCTCAGCTGCAGTTGTCACCATGTCGTACTGGGAAAGAAGGAGCCATCCAGGTCTTCAGGACCTGCACCATTTTTCTAAATCCTATGGGAAGCTGCTCCCTGGAGCCTTGCTGCGCTGTCTGCCAAGTTTCAAATTAATGTGGTTCTTGTGGTTGAAAGCCTGTGCAGCAAGGAAGATGTGGTAATAATTCCTTTTCTACAGAGTAATTTATAATGGCAAAACAATTTAAAATACTCAGTAACTAGCCTGGTTACTTAAGACTTTTAATCAAGAAATTATTATGGTTTTTCTTTGAATTACCCTTTCTAGGGCTGTTAGTGACTCAAATTGTGTTTGCAGGGACTTTTCTACTAAACCTTTTCTTGGAGCAAATTCAGCCAATAAATAACACATTCTGTAAGCACAGCTGAGGAAGATTGCAAACTATCTAGGGATAAATTGCACAATAAAATATATGAAAGATAAAGGTTAATGCCAGCAACATCACTTAATGTCTTTCATTACATAATCAAAGGAGTGTAACAGTGCCTGTAACTATCTTTTTTTCCATACATAAAGGATCTTGAAACTAGAAAGGATTTTTGCATGAAAAGCAATTGCTGTTGGGAGGAGCTGTGCAGAGAGAGGGGAGCTCATTTACAGACTTATCATCAAAACTAATGGGAACTGCTGGGTGGGGGAGGATGCAGGCGCAGAAGGAAATCTAAGCTGTCACTGCTGTGACCACAGGAAGACTCTGGACCCCCAGATTCGGGACTGGGTGAGCTGGCTGTTGCTGGGCTGCCTTCCCACTGGTGTGGACTGGTACTGTGTCAGAGCCTATCTAAATTGCTTCCCAAGTTTTCTCTCTTCCAGCGCCCTGCAAATACCCAGAAGCTTCAGCAAAATTCATAAAGGCCTATTGTAACTCTTAAAAGGATTGAAAATTAGTCTTTCTCCTTTCTTTTACCTAAAAATGAGAGGCAAACAAGGAATTGAGTGGGAAGACATGAAAATGTCAAATGGGTCAAATGATTTATCTGAACATGTGAGCATTAAACCAAAGTGGGAGAGAGTGAAACAGCTTTTGGGGATACTATCACAAAATCAGTGTGTTGTCTGTATGCAGGCATTTATATCACTTAAAACTGTATTCTGCTATTTATTTTTAAAATATGGAAATTATAGGGTAGCAACTTACAGCTCCCAAACTTTCTGCCTCTTAAGTATGTGAGTACGTGTTGGAATAAATCTTTTGTTCATGCAGGCAGTGGTTATGTCTTGAATACATGCTCTGTACAGTCTTTTCTTAAAAGTAAATTGCACAGTTCACACCTTTGCATGTAAACAGCTGAGATTTTTGAAGAAGCTTCGATGCAGTTGCTGTAAAAGCCTAAGCCTATTCCGAGGGCATTAATACTTTAAGTTTTGAGAAGATGGAAACAGATAATGAGTATAGACTTCATCCAGTGTCTCTGTTACAAATAGCCATTTTCACACGTAATTTTGAATAAGAGGAGGAAAAGCTTTGGCTTGTTTTTACAATATTCAGGTTTTAACCTTTAATAGTACCCCAAATGTGCTCATTGTATTTGTTCCTTTAAATGTGCTTTGTGTATATGCAACATCACACACTTTGCTTATTTTTTTAAGCTCAAATGTCAACAATTGCAGTGTGTAATTATGCCAGTAGTGCAGAGAAACATGTTTGCTTGATTAGTCACCGTGGCCTGAATTCAGCCAGTATAGCTTACGGCATCCAACTGAAGTCCAGAGTCAGGAGCCTAGATTCCCTCTGCAGCTAGCAGAGAGACACAAATGCCTTTGTCATGTGCTTTAGCTCTTAAGTTACCTCATCTCTCTCCCTTAGCTTCAGAAGGAATTTAACCCTCTAAAATTACCTGGGGTGAACATGGGCCTGGGTGTTCGTACATGACCAGTTCAGAAGCACTAACCCTCCAAATATAGATGCTGACTTGAACCTGGTGCTAATCCTGCCCTGCCCCTCTCTGCCCACGCTGCTGTGATTCCCAAAACCTCTCTCACTGATATGACCCTCACAGATTATTTTACTTCAGTATTGGTCTTTGATGACCACTGAACATATGATGATACTGTGATTCCCCTTCAAGTCAAGTTATTCCTCTGACTTTGGGAAATGGGTTTAAAATTCAGTAGCCCAGAAAAAAGGGACAGAACTGGGGTTTTGCACATGGCCAACTTAAGTCTTTTTTTTTTTTTTTTTTTTTTTTTTTTTCTGAATATGAAAGTCAAAGCCTAAGATCTTGATCTTACAACAATTGTTCTCCTTCGTTGTTCATAGGCTTTTAAATGTGTACCTAAATATAGTATATGCCAGAGGAGAGAGTTAATGTTGCTATGAGAACCTTAACCTCAGCATTTCCTAGGGTTTTGTGTTTATATGTAGAGGGAAAAAAAAAGCAAAGATCAAATAACTCACAGTTGTTTTTCTTTTATAAGGAAGTGCTTTCTGATGCCTCGTGTATAAGTGATCCTATCTGCAATGTATTCCTGTTACTGCTGCTGTTTGTCTGAAGGGCTTTTTTCCTGCACGAGCTGTGCAGCAGAGGAGGCAAAAAGAGCCATAGGGTTGACCTATATATTTATTTCATTGCAGCACTTGAAATTCTCATGTCTTATAAAGCTGCCTTAATGCTGCTGGGCAAGTAAGAGGGAACTGGCGGGTGCTCCAGTGTGTAGATGTGGTTGACCGAGTTGCTTGCCTGTCAGATGTGCACAGAGCATGCTCAGAGGCTTTTCTTTATCACAGGTTTGCAACTTTAGGAGGCCAAACCTTCTTTTTTTGTTGCCTCTTCAACTAGGCAAATAGCAGTTCAAGGGTAACCTGCATGCAGAGCTTGAGTCTTCAGCAGCTTTGACTGATCCTAATTGAAAGCTTCCCCATTCCTCCAGTGACTCTGACTCTGCTCTTGTGAGCCCATGAGCTTTGAGTATAGAAAGCTTTGAGGAAAATTATCTCATCAAAACAGGGTTTCAGTGAAATGAGCAAGTGCCCGCCTGGCACATAGGTGCCTTCTGCAATAAATCGCTCCTTCTGCTTGCGCAAGGTATACATGCATTTCAGTTCAATTTTCTTCCTATATACCTTGCTGATGGTACAGTTCTCATGTCTGAACAGTCTTGATGGGTGAAACCTGGGCATGAAAGTCAAAACTTGCTGGACTGATTTTCTGCAGCTCTTGGTAATGATTCTTCAGGTTATTTAATGGATTTCTGTGATGTCTCTAATAATCTCTTGTAAAGGGAAGCTCTTGCAGAACTAGTGTGCTGAAACCTTTTATCTATTAGATTTCGGTCAGATTTCTGTTAACTGGTATTCTCTCCTTATACCTAGTTTGGAGTCATAATCCAGGATAACAAAGGTTGGTTTACACTGATATAAATTACACTGTGATTAATTTCAGACTGTAGAATGCAAATTTGGATCCATTTGCTGCTGGAGATTTTCAGCATGTCATTTAAAAGCGTGAATTTTTATGATAATTGTATACAGTCGTAGGTTTTCTTTTGCAGAAAAAGGAAAAAAAATAGCACAAATAGAAAATTGGAGAAGTAATGTGACCATGACACGACTGGGGTTTTTTTTTGTCCTTATCCCTAATAACATTTGCATTACTTGATGCACACAAAATACTGCAGTGAGGTTAAGGAACTGAGGCTGGAAGATGAAACAGCCATGAGGGTACTCAAGATACGCGACCCATTATATGAAACCACTGAAGTGATGAATATTAATGTTCTTTTAAATTTTTAATTTTTAAGTCTGTCTGTCTTTCAAAAAAGAAAGAAAGGAAAAAAAAGCTTGGAGGAAGAATTCTTCCAAGAACAATGGTGCAGTCTGTTATCTGCTCCTTTGCACTGTAAAGCACTGAATGTTCAGCCAATATAGTGCTCTGGTTGGCTTAGCATTCTTAACCTTAATTTTGAATAGAAGGTGCCTTGTGCTGCTGACGTAATTAGGGCCTTTTGTAAATCACTGTTGCAGGCAGTCTGCTGTTGCATTTCACTGCATTTCTTGGAGGGATGAAGGGCAAAAGTGTCAAGACTAACTTTCTGAACCCCTCTTTAGGCTAAAGTGTTTTCATTATTGGAGTATTTTATTCAGATTAAATTCTGCTTCATTTTTCTTTATAGATAATAAGCCCCAGATCAATTTTGCAAGTGAAACAGTATTTCTGGTGGAAGAAGTTTGAACAGGGAGCCCTAAACATATTAAAGTAGGAGATGCTTCCTTGAAAAAAAAAGAAAAAGATAGGAAATGTGAGGGGTTTGGTTTTGACCAACTGACTTTAAGTTAAGTCCCCTCTGTGATGCAGGAGTATTGTTATCTGCCTCTTTTGTCACAGAACGTGTCAGAAAGCTTGAGCTGAAGCTTTGTCGTCAGGCTGGTTTCATATTTGTGATTAGACGTCATGCGTTGTGTGGGGACATAAAATCCCCTTGACTTTCGCGTAAGCCTCTTAGGGACCGTTGCAGCCTTGCCCCCGCAGGGGCATGGGGTTTCATCTCACTCCTGTCCCTCTCCCGTCCTCAAGGGTAGGGTTCAGCTCAGGCCGTTACATCCCCTCCTGATGCAGTCTTTTATATCCGTGATGTCAGAGGCGATACACGGCCTTGCGCCGTCCTTGATAGCCAACTTGGCACTATTAATAGCCGGTGAAGTTAACTTGCTCATTTCTGCGTTCACGCCATTCACCCACCGCGCTCCCGTCCCTGAGCTTTAAAGGCATCACTGAAAGCCCTGCATGAATGCACCCGCGTTTGTAAGGTCGCTCCCATAGTGGCTGTGGTGTGGGAATTGCGGGGTGCTGCCTGCAGGGCCTGACTCGTGGGAGGGGGGAACGTGGCCTTGCAGCAGAGTTGCACGCCAAAGACCAGCCCAATGTTGTGCAGCCCATACCGGCTTTGAGATACACCAGGATAGCTGACATCAGCTCAGACTCTGGAGAGAGGGGGAGGGACACCTACCCGTGACCCCTTCGTACCGAGGGAGCACGGCAGGAATGGGCATAAAAGACAGCTGCGGCATTCTTCCGGTTGCCGTGGTCCATTGAGTCTTCCCGTGCTTGGGGAAAGTCTGGTGGTTGTCTCACAGCTTGCTCTTTTCCACCGGCGAGGACTTGAGAGGCACCCTGAGCAGAACAGCTCTCCTCTCTTCTGGGACTCGGCAGGGGCAGGGATGAGGTGCATCCTGTCCTGTCT
>KZ505663.1:1117938-1139263 GCA_002844005.1 Limosa lapponica baueri | reverse complement strand
GCGGGCAGGCCGGGCTGCGGGCAGGCGCGGCGCCGGCGCTGGGGCAGGCAGCACGCCCGCTGCCGCCGGCGGGGCTGCGGGTGTCCCCCGTCCCCCCCCATCGGCCTTTCAACTTCGGGGCTGCCGGAGGGGGTCTCAAACCCCCGTGGGTGGTCATAAAAACAAATTTCCTTTGTAATTTCTTTTTTTTTTCTTTTTTTTTGTTTTTGAGGTGGGGGGGGCGGGAATAATTTGGAAGTCTGATAGTGTGTGGGAAATGATTACATCAGTCGGAGGGAGGGCTAGGATTGGTCTACACAGTGTGGTTTGATTCACTACCGCAAAGATTGCGTGTAACCCTTTGAGTGGAGCTCTGGCAGAGTTGTTTCCCTCCCCAGAAACAGTCCCCATAGCAGGGGCTACGTGACAGGTACGGTACCACCGCCCGCCGGCACCCTGGGCGCCCAGCCGCAGGCTACAAAGGGTCGGCGGAGGCAGAGAGCAAACTCTCTCCCAAGAGGCGATCTCTATTTAAAATGCCATCTTGTTCTTCCGACTGCTGCCTTTTACGTGCCGTTGAGGTAAGATTTTCCATATCAAATTACCCTCCGGGTTTTTGTTAGATTCGCCTTCTCTTCGCTAGGATGCGGAGCGTTCTTAAACACGGAGTTGATTTAAATCTCGGACCTGCACGTTTGCCCAGAGAAATAATTTTGCAGCAAGTGTCTCTCGCGTGAGCAGAACAATGCAAAGAGGAGAGCATCTGTATAATTCAGGAGGTGGGGAGAAGGTTCCTGACTTGTTCTCTCCTCTCCATTAACATTTAGGATGTGCAGCGTATGCACGTTTGGTTTCAAACTACTTTCAAGCTAGGATCAAAAGAGAAGTCAGGGCAGGGAGAGAAATGTGTGGATTGTGCTAGCTAATTGATCCGCCGATGAACTGCAAGTGGGACGTCCCCAGGCGAAACAATCAAAAGTTAGTGGGGAACAAGAGACGCATTTTTAATCTTTGGGGTCTTGGCCTGCTCCTCTGTAAATGTTCGGAGGCCTCCGACGGGATCGCAGAGAAAACTGTGTGTGTTTGACTGGATGTAATTTCTCTCACCCACTGTTGCTGAAGTACTCTCTTGATATTGTTTCACGTTTGCTTACCTTACACAGCTTTATACAGAACCTGCTGTCTCACTTTTTCTATATATGTGGTCATATTAACCCTGCTGAATCTTTGTTTAGTGCAGGGAGGTGTTGGGGAGGGGGGAGGGGACATAGGGCAAGGGGGCATCAAGAGAAAGTCTTATAAAGTGAATCATCCATGTCATTTGTCCTGGCTGCCAAGGTGCTTGGAACCGTCACGCCAAGAGGATGCTTTTTCTACAGTAGCTGTGTGGTTTGCCGATGTTCAGAGCTGTTGATCTGTAAGTGTACCCTTTATGTTGCAGGATGTAAAAGTCTTTAGTGAAGATGGAACAAGCAAAGTGGTCGAGATTCTAGCAGACATGACAGCCAGGGACCTCTGTCAGCTGCTCGTTTACAAAAGTCATTGTGTGGATGATAACAGCTGGACTCTAGTGGAGCATCACCCTCACCTAGGATTAGGTAGGGAACGGTCAAAGGGGTGGCATGGTTACCTGGGAACATAAAATATGTGTGATTCGTATTAATGTGCTTCCAGCCCAAACGTTTTCTTTCCACTGCTTTTATTTGTACAATTAGCTGAAGTCACATACGTGCTTTTTGTATATTACAATTTGATGTGTTAAGCGTTTAAGCCATTTTAAGTCCTTCCCTTATTTCCCATCCTCTGTTTTTTTATTACAAAAAAGAAAAATAACTGTCTAATCTTCACACTAGCGCTCTGTTGCTACCTTGCTGTGTCTGAAGCTATTGCAAATAAACAGCTTAGGCAAATTAAGCTTGATCCTTAGAGTACCGGTCCTGTGAAACAGCTCAGCTCATCACCAGCTGGGAGACCTGGGTGAACAGACTCAGCTTTGCATACCTACAGTAATGCTTATAAAAGCTAGACATGCTGAGGTGGGGGAGGGGGGTGGCTAAACTTGACTTCAGGCAGGGAAAAAATGGTGGCACCACCCGCAAATCCACGGGCAATTTCTGGACCAGCAGTGGCATCTGCTCTCCAGGCGACAGCTCCTCCACCTGATTGAAATTAAGGTGTCATGGTTACAGTTTCAAGCAGGCAGCAAGAGGAAGAACTGTGGGGAATTAAATAACACCGTGAATTGGTTTAATTACAGTACCTGAAAGGATCTCATGTTATTCAGTCTTGCTTTTCCTGTTATTTTGTGGCACTGATTAGTTGCAAGGTTCTGCTGTGCAGCTTGCAACTGCATATCGCTCAGATGCGCTGTCTATAATTCTACATAGCACACAATAACGCTTTAGAAAGTGTAACATTTGGAGTATTAGTCAATATACTTCACAGGGAATTTTTTCTAGAAAATAGAGGAAGGCAAATCATAAGCTGCGATCACCAGCACTGGAATTGTGAATGCTATCTGTAGTTAACAGAGGTTTTTTATGTCTAAAAATGTAATTCAGAACCCTTACAAATGAAAAAAGGAAACAATTTGATGGAGATATAATGCCCTAAACTGATACTCTTAAATGCAGATAAATTCACTGCTCTACAGAATAGCACTCAAAAAAAAAATATCGTAGAATATCCTGATTATTTAATGGTTTTATTGGGTATCTCTGCTAATATAGAAGTATGTGAAAAAATTAACACGAAACACTCATTTGTATATGTCTGTGATATACTTTCAGTTCTGGGGACATAGGATGAGGTGAAGAATTAAGGTATAAATTACAGAATCTTTATCTTTGTAGCTTAATATGCAACATGCGCACTTCTAACAACCTTTACAAATTTTCAGTTTTATCAATGCTCATTAAACTACCAGGCTCTCTTTTTCTATATTCTCTTTCCCATCATTGCTGATTACCAAGGTATTGTGTAAACAGAAGCCTTCTCCTTTGTAACCAACATCCTTCTCCTGCCAGATTCATTCAATGATGCCACAATTCAGTGTTTGTGACATCACAATAGCTTCCATGGTGACTAATTGTGCTGTCAAACTCTGGTGTGTGACATCTCTGAATGAATCGGGCAGGAGGCTGATTAGGAAATCAAAAGCTTCTGTTTACACACAAATAACTTGGTAATTAACAATGATGGGAAAAGAGCAAGATACTTATCGGGCTGCATTTATATACGTGGGGACCTGCCTGCCTTGGCCCTCTGTTTCACACTGCAGCACAAAGCGGGGCCCCGGCTGTCCCAGAGAAACAGGGGTGTGCAGGTTGGGGCTTCAGCAGCCACCAGACTTGGTTCCGCGGGGACTGCTCCAGGCCTGTCCTCTTTAAGGCCACGCAGTAGATCTGTGTGAAAAGTAAAAAGTAATGCAGCCTGTGAGGGTGTGCATTGAACAGACAAAGGAAAAAAGTATTTAAAGCGTCAAAAAAAGAGGTAATGATACAGATTTCACATGTTTGAAAGGATGTGGACAGAAAAGGGAATGGAAGAGTTCATTTAACAGGAGACAACGGCATCCAGTTTCTTGTATTTGGGGACTAAAGTAGACACTGTGACGTATTCAATAAACTTTAAATACCAGCTTTCATGTGTACACCCAATTTTAGTTGCAGTATGAATTTTTTGTTGTACATCTGCTTATTTCTAGCTTCTCAGTAGCTTAAATGCTTCCGGTGTTTCAGAGACTGTTAGATCAAGGTAGTAATTTGTCTGCACCTTAGGTGAAGTTATTATGAGGTGTCTGATGTTCCATATTTTTCCCTCTAGAAATAAGATTGCTAGTATAAGTACCAAACAATGGTGAATAGATACTTAGCAGTATGGAAAGAAATATGGTTTAAGAGCAGTGGGAATTCTGTGTTTCCAGAAGACATTATTTCTTACTCAAGGCATCCTTGTTGACTGAATGCTGTAGGCAGTAATCTTGAAGCCCACCAAAAGAGACGAGTTCCTTCATTAAGTGCAGTCTTTTTCCCCCCTCCATGGTCTTGCCTAATATTACTTTCCAAAAGAGCTCAGTTTGCAGAACCAGTTCATTTTTTTGCTATTGGGCAGACTGAGGACAAGAGCAAATTTTTGAAGCCAGCTGCACATTTATCATTGTGGTGCTCTTCTAGGTCCCAGTTTTTAAAGAACCTTTGCCTGACTGCTTACTTTGCACACGTAGTCAAGTGTATTTCAAATAACACGTGTGCTTGCAAGTAACTTCAAACAGCTGTTGGACTGCACAAAATATTTGTGTTCTCGCTGGAGGTAATGGTGTGACAATTTACCATCAAACTTGCTTAGATTTGACATGTGGAAATGGTTCCTGCTGCAGTGTACCCCTAGTATCTAAAACACTTTGTGGTCAAGATTTAAGCAGTCTGTGAAACTTGAATTGGTCCCATTATTTCATTTACAACTAGAAGTACACCTAACCTGTTCATAAAATGTGGTATTCTCCATGTGCTCTAATCCATGCTTAACTATCATCAGTTTAGGATGGGGACTGAGATATCTGTATTGGACATTAAGAGAAATAATAATAATGAAGACAGACTGTCATGATAGTAGTGTCTGGACACTGAAAGAATCTCTACCCACAAATCTCATTTTTCCAGCTCCAGAATTGACCGTAAGTCTTATTTAATGCAGTTGAAGTAGGAAAGAAAAGTAGTAGGGCTCTGAAATATATGTTGGGTAAGAAGAAAGAATTGCTGCATAGTCTTGTACACAGATTTTCATGTTTACATGTGCATTGAATTTGATTTGCCTTAATCTGAATGAATTAAAAGTAGAACAGTTAGACACAGAGCTTGCTAAAATACAAAAACAGGGCGGGCTATTTCACACTTCGGCCCACCTGTCATTGGTAGTGATTTTGCAATGGAGAATTTTGGGCCATGCCTGCGAGTCGTTCACGATGGAATCCAGCTCCTTTTCCCCTCTTGTATCATTTCTACAGTTCTGTAGAAGTTTAGATAATAATACAGGGCAATTTTAAAAGGGGGCGGGGGGTGGGTTTCTGGTCATATCAGCAGCAATGCCACTTGCAGACAGACTGACCTATTGAACTTAATAGACTGACATATGTGCTTCCAGTTTTGTAGCAAGAAGCTCAAAGCAGGGCTGAGGTTGAGTTGCTGGTGTGTCAAGTGGCGGTTCATCCCATCTGTACTAACAGAGTGCAAATTACCAAGGACTTCCCAAGTTAACAACTTCTATGAAGTAGTAGCAAACCGACCAGGAGTAGCTTCCTTTTTACACGCACATGCTATGAAATGCTGCACCTTTTCTTCAAGATGCCTTTCACCATCTAAATGAAAATGTGAACATTAAATCAGTGGGAGTATCGCCACAGATTCTCAAAAGGGTCTTGATTTAGTAAAGAAATACATCTAGGTCAGTTGCCTAAAGCCTCTAAGAAACAGTCTCTGGGTATATTTACACATATTAATCAAAATACAAAACAAATTGACAAATGTTCATCTATACTGCATTTCCTCAGGACAGAATGAACAGGACATGGTTTGTCCTGGCCCTCAGGTGAGCAATCTTCAGTGCATTAGGAAAGTGAAGACCACAATTTTGTGTGATGACAGAAGCAGGCAGTAGCAGGACACATGGCCTTTCAGGGTTCATACTGTGATGAAGATTCATACAGACATAATTAAATGTTTTTTGGAGGAAGCATAATTTAGAAATCAGAAAGACCTTCACCCTCATAGGCCTACTGTCCTCATGACAGCAGGGAGGAGATTTGACTTAACCGTTTGCCCAAAACCGAAGTAGCAATAGATCAGCAGCAATACCTGAAACTTCAGCTGTGAAGCCTCTAGATAATGTGGAGGTTTAGGCGATGAATACTCAGATGGTGCAAAATGTCCTTAGTTAACTGCTACCAACAGCAGTATTGTCGCATACATTAGTCAAAGAACTACTCCTTAAGTTATGGCTAATGCCCTAAGAAACAGCTCTTTATTTGAGAGCAGGCCAGTATGAAAAATCTTCAATGTTAACCCCTTGAAACACAATCTATAGCAAGGCTGGACATCTCAAATGCATGGTAAATGCTGAAGACTTTAATGAGCTAGTGGTGACTGACAATCTAAATGCAGGTGAAAAAGACAATGGGATCATTCAGAGAGAGGTTAAATTTTCAGTCAGAGAACTTATATCAATCTGCTAAGTTGAATAATTCAAGTGACATTCAAGAGCTTGCTACTTTTTGAGATACCAGTGATTGCTTGCTTTCTATCCTGAAAACACCCCAAGAGAACTTGAAGGGTGGCAGCCTGGCATTTCTAACTGTGAGAATGCGAGGATGCAGGAACACGGAGTGGGGAAGGGACTCTCCAAACTTGCTTGGGCAGCAAGTCACACGCATGATGGATAGAGCTTTGCAAAACTTATTTTTTGTTTGACCTCATTTTTTATTTCCTATTATATAAGGGATGAAAGTACTGACTATTAAGACTTTTGAAAAATACCTAAATATTTTCTTGTAAACCTTAGAAGATTTGCCAAGATAATGAGTTCATTAAGTAGTGCACACTTAGCCCAGTTGGCTTTTTTCGAGTTACTGCTTTCAGTGAATTGGATTTGTTAAGCTATCTGTTCATGCTTTGATGTGCCATTCTTTTGACCAGAGAAGTGGTGGTTGTGGGGAGTTACCTTGTAACCAAATCTAGAGCAGAAAATTGCCCTGTCATGTGTACAAAACATTTGTCTCTGTCAGTATTCCTGTAAAGTAGATCCTGTGACCTCTTTCATAATAAACCCCATTGTCTAGCATCTACAATAAAGGCCTGAAGTTCACCTTGAAATGAACTGGTTTTATAGAGTGTGATCAAATAGGACACTGTAGTTCTGTGATAGTTCAAGACCTAATGGTGGCCTTGCCACAACTTTTTTCTCCTTAAATCTGTCCACCTTGCCAGTTCCACAGCATATAGCCAGCACCAAAAGAAGAGGTTCATGTGTATTATTTAGGCTACTGCACACAAAAAAAATCCTACATTCTTTCCTTTCCCAAAAGTCTGTGCTTGTGAAGCCCTGATGTAGGAAATCTCTGAAGAACACTGCCATTTGTAATACTTAAATGCCTCGTGGAAGTGCGGTGTAAAAGCTATATGTTTTGTTAACTTCTTAAAAGGTAACAAAATTACACTTGGTTGTTTTACTCCTATTCTTCGGAAGTTGGTCTTGCTGCTTCTGCTGGTTGGCTGTGTGTGTTAACTTCATGTTCTCTTTTCACAGAGAGGTGCTTGGAAGATCATGAGCTGATAGTTCAAGTTGAGTCCACAATGGGAAGTGAAAGTAAATTTTTATTCAGGAAGAATTACGCAAAATATGAATTTTTCAAAAATCCCATGGTGAGTCTTGTTACTTAGTTGTTTACACCACAGAGAGAGGGATGGATTGCAATAACATTGCTAGGCGCTGTTATGTCTTAAACATCTATTAAAAAAAAAAGCAACTAACAAACAGAATTCTTTCCAAAGAATTTTTAACCAATGTTTAAATTCCTCGTACTCTTCTTCCAGCCTAAAAACCTCAAGTGTTTTCAAGTTACCAAATATACTTGTTTCAAAATAACTATTGTTATGTTGGACAGTGACCAAGACAGGGAAATTTTGTTGGTTTAAGAAAAACAATCAGAAGTGCAATTTACTCATTATCTTCAAAGTTACTTGATTTGAAGCAAATTGATCGCATAGGATCCAGTATCCAAATCTTTCAATTTCTGGCAGTAATAATTAAAAAAAAAACCCTGACTAACCCCTAAAGCACTTAGTACATACAAGGAATGTCCAGTTTATTGTTATGTATGTTGAACATTGTCTTACCTGTGGCTGTGCTTTACTAGTGTGCTCTGCCTTCTTTACTGAACACAGTAACTCACTCTCTCTAGGTCCTCATGTATACCCATGCTTGAAAAGTATTGTATGTCATAGCTATACTTATTCCTTGATTTGTAAGATCCTTTGAATGTTGTAATTTTAAACTGTTTGCAGTGTAACTGCTTATTTGGGGATAATTTTTCACATTTTATCTAAACAATTAAGTTGGAATGAGATGTTGACATGAACCAGTGTCAGCTGGTGCCACCCATCTATATAGGTGGAGAAGGATAATGCAGAGGTGGTTTAGGTTATAACAGATTTTGGGTCAGTTGGGCATTTGTGGTGCCAGAAGAAAAAAGATCCATGAGGTCACATGCAAATTCATTGTTGGAGTTACTGCAGATGATAAATTCATTCCTTTCCTCATAGACGCTAATGCACAGTTGTTGCATCCTCGCACGTGTGCTTGCACGTACATTTGTCATCTGCTAGTGCTTGTTTCAGAGGCTGTGCCTTGACTTACTGTGTGAAACATTTCTGTACATGGAGTGTTTGTAATTCCTCACTTCTGTTGATCTTCCCATCTGATAACCTATGAACATCTGAGTGTTGTACAGAAATTTTGGTATCATAGAAGCTAGCACATTGGTTTCATGTGGTATAGTTTAATTAATAACAGAGCATGGGAGTAAAACCCAGAATGCTTGGCATTCAGTCCCAGGCTCCAGCAATCAGAGAATAAATCATTCTTTTGGTGTAAGAATGTGAAGGCTCCCTATCCGTTGCATTAGCTGTTGCCATATGGCACTGTTTCTACTCAAGAGAGGCTGGTAAATGTTAGCTTTCATAATTCATTGTGCAACTTACCTGACAGAAGGGTGATTCCTCTTCAGCCTTTCTCTTTATGCCCTAAAGACTGAAATTTATATTGCCTGAAGAGTGACGAATGTTCTAAACTGGAAGTGTTTTTGTTGTGATTCATCTTGTTATAATCAGTCATTGTTTTATTTCAGGCATTTCTGCATGTCTTCATGCTTCAAATAGTGTTTAAAAACTTCAAGAATGACTTCATGTAATTACTTACTGTGTGTAGTAAATTCAGTGTACCAAATTATATAGGCATTTTAAAACATGGCAAATGAAAAGGGGAACTGGAGGGATAAATCTGAAGTCAAGTCATCAACTGAGCAGTCAGAAAACTGTCTGACCTTTGTCATGCAAAGATTCAGTATGAATGGGATATTGTACCGGGTGCCTGAAATCCAAAGGCGCTGTAGAAGCACCTGTTTGTGTGTTAAACAATATTTGCTTCTGTGTTTGTGGGATGGGGGAAAAGGCGGTAGGTGTCTGCTTTGAGACTATTCAAATCTAGCACGTGAAGCAGGGTGTACGACACAGAGCCTAGTTATTGCATGTGTCCTTGTTCAGTTTTTATTATTTCATGGAATGTATGCTGGCCTATCCTTGCAAGAAAAAATGCTGGGCTCTGTAATGTTACCCTGAAACATAAACATGTAGGGGTAGATTTTGCAAAGGACTTTTCTCTTGACAGATTGAAGGGTTTGAAGCCCTGAGCGTAACTTGACTGTTGAACAACCAAGTGAAAGCATCAACAGGCATACTCTTTCTCATAATTAATGTCTGTGAATGGCACTTCATTTGGAGCCTTCTGAGGGACCGAGCAGGAGGTGTACATACTGGAGATCCTGCAGTGTCCCTGCCTGAGACTTCTTCTAATGCATTTGCATCCAGCTTACCCCTGTGAGGGCAGAGAAAACTTGTTATTACTCCTGCTTTCCATCTTCCACATGGAGTTACAGAGAGTTTGTTTGCTGAACAGCCTTTCTGGATGGAGAGGAAAGCACAGAAATTTGGTGGCAGAATATACAATAAGCAAGGAGTCACCGCACATTCAACCTGCAGGACCATTCATGCTGTCCTTCTCTAGAAAGTAGAGGGTGTTAGGGATCCCCAAAAGCCCTCAGTAGAAGAGGAAGCAATGGGAAAACGCACTTAGCAAATGCTGCATGTCAGATATTTTAAAAATCCACATTCGGTCTGCATGGGCGTTTGGTGAGCAGACGGAAGGGAAGAACTGCACTTGAAAGCCCTAGTATTACTTTCTGTGTCAGGAGATCTCCAAATTGATTTAAGAGTGATAGATTCAAAAATTAATGACTACAAGAAAAGTCCACTTGTTCTATGTAAAAGTATTCAAATATAATCTGACTTCCAATTGTCTTCTCTTTTTCTGTCTAGAATTTCTTTCCAGAGCAGATGGTTGCCTGGTGCCAGCAAACAAATGGCAGTATCCCACAGTCACAACTTCTGCAGGTACTGTAAGTTATCCGTATGGACAAAGAAAATTTTGGAGCTGGAGGGGAGAGGTTCAGAGGAAGGAAGGGAGAATTCAAAGGTCTGGAAATAGCTGGTCAGAGAAAGACCAGTGTAGTAAGCTAGCATGTGGTACAAGTGTTGAAAGTATCTGACAAAGATCTGACCCGGTGGCATTGAGGTGTAAGTTATAAACACAATGTATTCATAGATATGTTCATACATATTTGTTCCATTAATATTCAACTTACTCTGTGGGTACCTGCTTTGGCCACCTAGTGTTGTTCCTAAAACAGTCTTAGCAGCTATATTTCTAGAAAAACAAATATACCTTATAAAAAGCAAACCAGAAGTACTCTTCTATACACCACATCATAGCATAGGAGAAAGTGTAAAGATATGTGTGTAGATTAGAAGGTGGGCTAGAGATGGTGAGAGGTTTTGCTGTTGCTTTTAATGTCCCATGTTTGTGCCTGGCGAGTATTAACAATAAGGACCAATTTCTCCATGGTTCAGCCAACTAGCTGCTTCTTTATATAGAAAAATGCCCTAGGAAGTAAATGCAAATAGTTACAGAAAATTGTATGTACTATTTGCAAAGTAATTCCATTTAAAGCTCCCCAAGTTAAATTACTGGGGTGTGTACCTTAGGCATATGTGTTGGTAAAGTTGTGTAATCTGTGTGGCAGTGGCATGTGCAATGAGTTTCTACCGAAGTTTTGATGTTGCTGTACAGTTTCTTGCTTGCTCATGAAGGAACTGTGGTGGTGGCACAGTTGGTTGGCCTCCAAGGATGGTGCTGAAGCGTGGGCTACCTCTCTGACCAGTAACTCATTCACTTAAACCTCTCAATTTAAGCACTCGGATCTAAACCTTGTACTCTAAATTTTTTTCACTTTAGTTGTTTTCTCAAATGTGGGACATTCAACTCATGAGGCCAAATTAAAATACAGTTTATTAAAAGAGTACTGTATTAAGAATGTAAGACCGTGATGCCTGGAAGACAGTACCACAAATAACAGACAAATTATAAAGCAGAAGGCACAAATATGTGAAGAAAGTATGCGTACAAATAACTGAGATTTTAGCTTGATTTCTGTCATTTTGCACGTTTGCAAATATGCACTCTCTGTTTAAACACAAGTTTCCACTGACTTTTGAACCACTGCACTCATTCTGTCCAGTAACCACCTCAAAATCCATTAAGTATTGGCTCCAGGTTCACTGAGAAGAATTCAAAATGGTAGCATCCACTCTCGGCTAGGAAATGAAACAAAAATCAAACCAATTTCTGGAATTAAAAATTAATGTCACATGCAGTGAGGTTGCAGTCAGGAACCCAAACTGTCATGACCAAGCATTGCCACAGACTGGTAGGAACAGAGGTCTTCACACCTTGGACCCTTTTTCCTGCAGTGTAAGTGGAGAATTGAGTTTGCTTGTTAACATGAGCAGCGGGACTGCCTAAAAGAGCAAGATGTTCTTGAAGATGGAAAAGTTTTGAACCTAGGGTAACTCAAGCAGTAGGGAAAGGAAAACCTTACAAGCTTGTCAGATACAAGAGTTTGCTTCTGGGAAGGCTTAGTTAGGTACGGTCTTGGAGAAGCATAAGTTACAGGGGTTTAAGAGCATGAGAGGGTGGGGGGAAGAGGATGGGTACATTGTCTTTCATTTGTTTTATAACCATAAAAAAACCAATCTTCCTTAAAGCATTTATATTAAATGCCCCTTTTCTTTTAAAAAACACACAATCGTTTTTCATAATTTCAACGACAGTTGTAATTTGTTGAAGGTAAACTTCTTGCAGTCTAGTGGTCATTAAGTGTGTTGCATCTGAGGCCACCTCAAACATTGAGCAAGTGTACTGTTTTTAATTACACACAAAATACGGAAGAATATGAAATATCATCTCACGATATCATATGCAATAGCATTAAAAACAGCAGGATCTGGTTTTCCTAGTGTCAGCCTGGCCCAGATATGCAAAAAAGCTCGCATTTTAGTTTACTTTTGGTTTATCTAGCTGGACAGAGAGAATATGTTCTCCTTTTGGTCTTTCCCTTTCACAGTTGAGAAGTAGATTCACAGTACAAATACCAGGAAAATTGACTGTTCTTTTCCATTCTGTTAGATGAGAAGGACCGGAAAAAAAATTAGGTTTTAATGCAACTAAGAATTTTGACACAGGACACTGATTTTTGGTTATGTTTCCTGTAGGCATTGTCCACCAAATAACACCAAAACACAACTTTCAAGAATTGCAGAGGCATCTAAGCCAACCGGGTTTATGCATTTTTCTTCCTACAGTTGAATTTATTAGTTTGGCATTTAACTTACTGAGCAAGTCAGTTGTTTAAAAATCTGGCCCATTGTAATAAGGAAGCAATCCATCAATTCGCTAACTGTAGTTAATACTTCCTTCTTGATGTATCGCAAATCAAATGACTCCATATGTGGTCCCTCTAATTATGTCAAGAACTTAAATGCTTCTGGATCTTGAAGCCTAGTATAATTGCTGACACTTACTTGACTGCTCTGTGTTTCATTTTGAGTTAAATATTCTGTTGTCTGTCATACCTCTTGTCTTGCGACAGGTGCTTGTGCTATTTAAGACTTTAATGTGGGAAATCCTGAAATAGGCTGTTCGCATTCTAGAACCTTGGGATAAAGTTGCAGGTTTTGGTCAATGTTTTCAACTTAGACTAGTTGCCAAAATTGTTGTGGCAGGGTATAATTTTAACAGTTAATAAGCTCGCTTCGTGCCCATTCGGGCCAAGTGCAAGAAGAATGGGGATACAGAGAAATGGTTTGCCTTTTGGAGATTTAAGTATTGACACAGAGAACAGGAAGATGGCAGTGGCAGGAGGAGTTAGCTAGGTAGATGTAACGAGAGGAATAGGAATATCCATTTTGGTTGTAAATCATTTTAAACATCTAGGTCAGTTTAAGCATAATGTGTAACTACGCCCCAAGTCATCAAAGTGATTTGCCATTTGCTTCTCTGTTCTGCAAATGCAGTGGCAATTTTATGAACCATCCATAGTACACAATCCTCATTTACATTTTCCTTTCCAACAGAACTTTTTAAACTCCAGTAGCTGCCCTGAAATTCAAGGTTTCTTGCATGTGAAAGAACTGGGTAGGAAATCATGGAAGAAATTGTATGTGTGTTTGAGGAGATCAGGACTTTATTGTTCTACAAAAGGAACTTCAAAGGTAAGATTAAATAAAAAGTTGCACAGTACCAGCATGTGAAAGCATTTTCTGCTTCTACAGTGGGTATTTTTTGCTGGTTTTTAAATATCCGCACACAGTGTTCCCTTTTTTTATCGCGTAGAAAAGGATAAGCAAGCCATGATCAAATGACAATCAAGCCCTGGGCTATCAATGCATGAAAATAGCTATATAACATTGTTATACAATAAAACCAAACTAGCCAGACAACGTAATTACAGCTACTGAAGTCATGCTAACAAGGTTAACAAGAGAAATCATGCTCTCCAAGCACATGGTTCATCAATATAGTTTAAATGATACCTTAAACAATATTTTCTATTATCTAACTTTCAGATTCCTCAGGAGTGATGTAATAGGTTATGCCATTTTTCATGTGATGTGTTTGAATAAGTGTTTTGTCAGCTTCTTGTATAAAGTACCTTCTGCTAGCGGGCTGATATTGAAAAGGTGACACGCTGTGTCCACTTCAGGTTGCCTGAGGGAGGAGCACAGTGTTGGTACAGTGCCCTCTGTTGGAGGTTGGTCTTGAGAGGCTGCAAAGCTTCTTCCAAAATCTTACACTTACCTATGATAAAACACATTATTTCCCCAGGAGCCAAGGCATTTGCAATTGTTGGCTGACCTAGAAGACAGCAATATCTTCTCATTGATAGCAGGCAAGAAGTTGTACAACGCACCTGCAGAGTATGGATTTTGTATAAAGGTAATTCTTCTCGTAAAGTCCTTCCACAGTTCAAGACAGTGTTGGTAGCTCAGAGTCCCCCCCCCAGCCCCTGGCTAAATGGGATTTGTATGTAAAACTCTGCAAGCATTTCTGTCATGAGGACTTGATCTTTAACGTCTTTCATTTGGCAGGCATGTCCTGTGAATCTTGCCATCGTTTTATGTGACACTTTTAACACTTTATCTGGTGCTCCTTTGCCTTTGGAAATTTCTGTGCAAGATGAGCTCAGTGCTGAAGCATGGTGTGCCTGTGAAGTGGCCCTGGTTCACCTCACAGATGAAACTTTTTTCCAAGCCCTCTAATTGGATAGGAAAGTTTGACTGGACAGCGAGCACCAAAACTGTATGGCAACAAAGGATCAAACTCCGATTGGGCGTAATGTTACCATTATTGTAGGCCAGAGGCTTGCATTTATTTAAAGCAGATAGTCTTGGAAAAGGGAAATAAGAATAAACAGTTGCCTTTGAGAATTTTAAAAACTGTTGTGCAGATGGATAGGTTTGGAAAGTATTTCAAAGCTCCATGTAACTTTCTGAGAAGAAAATAAGGCTGGGAGCTGGTTTTATTGACAGCAGTGAAGTAGCCTTCTTCCTAGCAGCCATTCCAGAACTGAACAACATGGGTTTGCTTCAGACAGTAGAGACTGGCAGGACAGGTCCTGAACTGATGGAAGCAGACTTTCAGTAACCTTCAGTTACAGAAACTTTGGTTCTTCGTCTCGAAATGGGGGCTTATAAAACTTCTCACAGTTCTAAAAACAAAAACCCAGACACCTTGGTTCTGGTTCTAGCATGGCCTGAGTACCTTATTCCTATAAACTGCCAGAACTGCAGGGTATTTCAAAGTAGGCACTGACATTTATCTTACAGGGCCCAGCTGAGAAAGTGAACTCTTTCAAAGCAGGTTCAGCCTCCCCTGAGCTTTAATTCAGGGTGGTGTGAGCTTTTTCTGGCCAGTTCTTGGACTAATACTATACCTGCTTTTAGTCTGCAGTAAACTTAGTGGTGTTGGTTTTCTACTGAATGTAGCTGACTTCTCTCTGATACTTGATAGCCCAACAGAGTCAGAAATGAAACTAAGGAACTGAGGTTGTTGTGTGCTGAAGATGAGCAAAGCAGGACGTGCTGGATGACTGCCTTTCGACTCCTCAAGGTACCTAATCTCTTCTATGTGAATAGAGCTACACCTGTAGTTAAGTTGCATTTGTTTCTGTGTTCATCAGAAAATACCTGTATGTTCTTAAACATTACCTGTCTCCAAACTGATGCAGCTAAGAGCAAGATGCCAGATAGACCTGTCTCTTCTAAGCTTTTAAGCGCCGGACTGAGCTCAATTCCTTCCACATGTGAACGAAGTATAATTTTAGTTTTGGAGCTAAATTTATGATCTGTGAATGAATCAAAAAAATTGCTTAACAAGGTATTTGCAAGTTATCAGAAAGCTAAAGAAAATGTTTTGATAATGGTAAATGGTTATCTTAAGTAGAACAGAGGGCTATCTAGAGCCTTTGCAAATTTTTCAGTTTTCTAAAGGTTCTATTAAAAAAAGTAACAAAAATAAGCAACGCTATCTCTTGGTGAAAGTTACCGTATCTGAGAGCAAACAATGAGATTTCTTGATAATATGGTAGGAGACTTCACAGTTTTTTTGAAACAAAATCAGCATGGAGGGAACTGAGGAGAAAGTTGACTATTTTGTGCTCTTTAAAGCAGAAAACTTCCGGATCTTCAGAGGGGAATGTGCAGAAGTTTTGGGTTGGTTTTAAATCTTTCCCTGAAGATGCTGCCTTGAAAACTACTGTTTTCTTCTCTGTACCTTACTACATCCTCTCTCATATTAAAATGAATATACACATATATAAAAAAAATATAATAAATATCTACAGATAATGTGCTGCTCGTGAAAATCACACCTCTCTTCCATGCAGTTATCCTACGCTCCAATATTCGGTGTCAAAGTGTAACTTACAAAATGTGATTAAAAAAAAGAGACATGCACAAGTACTGAGGTACTTGATACTAGATACGTGTCCACCAAAATAGGATGGAGAACCTTGAGCTCAGTCCACTTTAGCTCTCTCTGTAGCAAACCGACAATTTCAGATTTGCTGTTCCCTCCTGCCGCTGAGGTCAGCCCACCAGCGTCCTGCTGGTGGCTGCCGTGTGCCAGGCTGTGCCCAAAATGGGATGTGTAACCCGGGAGCACTAAGAGCACTTCATCTCTCTGACCTGAATGGACAGAGTCGCTGCTTCTGCCAAAGTAGCAGCCCACATCAGCAGAGCCTTCACACTCCTCTCTCCCAAAATCCCCTTTTCCCCACCGGCATTTCACACCTCCCTGCTGAGGAAGATGCGCTCCTGCAGCAGGCATCCAAGGAGCTGGAAGGGAGCGGGTGCATCAGAAAGGGTGTGAGGTTTTATCGCTTCCCAGGCCGTGGGTGACATTGACTAGGAGAAGCCACAAAGATTCCCATTGCTACATGAGCATCGTTTATTCCTCCACTCCCTTTCAAGAAAGTTTCTCTTACTTGTTTATCCTCAGGAGGTGGCAAATGTATTTAGGGAATTGTGCTTTGAAGATACCATTTGTTTTAAAGAAATTAGTTGCACTGGTTAAAGCACTGATGTTTCCGAATGGCAAGGAAAAACCTTCACAGTTTACAGAATTAGCTATTCTTACCAAATATGTAGACACGCATCTTGATGCGACCATTCAGAGGAAGCTTTCTTTGCAGTGTGGCAGCAACAGTACTGTATGGCAGTAATTTCTGTATACTGCCATATAACATTCACCCTTAGGCAGTTAACGCTAGTGGGGAAAAAAGGGTTTGTTTTTAAGGAACACTGAAAGATGATTAAAGGTGTGCAGTCAGGGAAAATTAAGGCTGTGCCCCAAGGCTGCAGCCATGACCCTGCTTTTTATTGACCTACTGATTTAGCTTTCCATAGTCATATATTACCCTGTTTACAAAATTATATCTACCATTTCAATTAGAACATTCAGTAAGCAATGTTGCTATACTTCAGCAGTGTGCCTCTGGGGAAGGCACTGAGTAGGTGTTTTCCTACCATCTTAGCTACTGGTGTTGCTGAAATTCATCATGTTCAACAAGGAGCATGACTGGAATTCAGTCACCTTATTTTTATAAGGATAAGAAGAGTACTAAAAGCGTTATTTCCTGGTGAAATTTATTAAAAGAGCCAATGAATTAGAAAGGTTATTATTTTTTATCATTATGAAAACTGAGTTTGAATGTCTTAATGTACAATTTTTTAAGTTCGCATTACTAGAGAGTAAAAAGGAGTTAATATGTGTGTTTTGACCTCGAGTGAAAACTTGCATTCTGCAAGGAAAACATGGTGATAACTGAGAGTGGCAGAAATTACTTGTGTATTTCACTTGGGCTTGTAAAAGTGCTGTCTTTTGTCGTGGGTATTTACTGCTCAATTGCCACCTGCCCATCACTATTACTCAATGCAAATTGCTTTGGGACAGCTTCTGATCATGAAAATAATAAATGACTGGCACATTGTGTGTCAGTGGCGTGGTTTTATTAAATCACTACATTTTTTTCTTAAGGTATATATTTGAATAATAATAATGTCCTTGCATTTCTGTTGGCAGTATGGAATGCTACTGTATCAGAATTACAGAATTCCCCAGCAGAGAAAAGCCATGCTTCCACACTTTTCCACTCCAGTAGTAAGTAATGAACTTTACCTCATTAATGTATGATGTTGGAAAAGATACATTTGCTTTTGCATTTTAAAAGTGGAAAATTTTAGGCTAAGAAATGTAAATTCAGCATTGTGTAGCAAATCAATGTAAAGTTCACGTTTCGCATGAGCACAGTTTATGTGGTTGGCTCTCCATTATCTTAGGCTTACATGATCCTCATGATTGAAAAATCTTGGATACGTCAGGCACTTTGAGATGTACAGTACAGAGACATCTGGCTGTCTCTGCAGAAGCCAGCTTAGGTCTGGCAAAACTCACATGTAAATTTCCTAAAATATGTTGGGCCAAGAGCTGACTGTT
Organism: Limosa lapponica baueri; assembly: GCA_002844005.1. NCBI lineage: Eukaryota > Metazoa > Chordata > Aves > Charadriiformes > Scolopacidae > Limosa > Limosa lapponica. The sequence continues at coordinate 1,121,065 of KZ505663.1, read as the reverse complement.
AGCTATCTGAAAGTGAAGATCCTATATTTGGATCCCAACTGGCCCTGAAAATGACTGGAGTATAGTAATAGGGCAAACGGGCAACTTGAGCAATACAGATTTTATTCTTGGCCTTTGAATCCTCTCCCTCCCCTACGGCCTAAAAAGAAAAGCCATTTATCTTTGTGTCTGCAAATCTTTTGGAAGGGGGAAAAAAAAAGAAAGAGTTGTATTTTCTGTGCTGTTGAAGGATAACTTTGGACAGTCTTCTGAAACCAAAACATTTTGAAATGAAACTCTCAAGCTGGTTTTTTCTTTCCCTGTTTTTTGAAACAAGTGAAAATTCCTTTTCAGAGAAGTGTATCTGAAAACTCACTAGTAGCAATGGATTTTTCGGGGCAAATAGGAAGAGTTATTGAAAATCCTGCTGAAGCACAGAGTGCTGCCTTGGAAGAAGGACATGCTTGGAGGGTAGCTATCTTCTCTTCTTTTCTATTTTTGTAATTAGTAAGTGTCTGTTGAGAGCCAAAACACAGAGTGTGCTATGATGTTAGTGCAGTGCTGGTCACAGTATAGCTTAGCTCCGACCTGCAGCAATCACACTGCAAGCATGCAGATCTGAAAGTCAATATCCATCTTTAGCAAAACTGTCACATTCACAACAACCTTCTACCACTGCTTCTCTGTCCCCCTAGTGTCCAGAGGAAAGTTGAGGGGGAAAGCAGACCCACCAGAACTTTACTGCCAGTTTGCAAAACCAGTCTCTGAGGAGGAGTATGTCAAATTAAATGCTTCCCCACATGGAAGAGGCTGGGGCTCTGACTAATGGCTTGCTCCCAGTAAGTTTAATTGCAGAATATACAAGAGGCAGGACCTCTTGCAATGAAAACTGATGTAACTTGTTTATAGTGTCTTGTGGACAGACAGCTGCAGTACCAGTTTTCCCACATGCTCGTCTCTTAGGGAATAGGAGTCATTACTGAAGCACTAGCTGGTGCTTTATGTACGGGAGGGAAATACTGCTTGATTTACTGAGTGCCTGGTGTTTTGCCTGAGCAGAAACATATCAGTCTTTTCTTTTTTTCTGTCATTTTTTTTCTTTTTCTTTTTTTTTTTTTTTTTTTTTTTTTTTTTTTTAGATACTGAGCTTTCATCATTAACATCTGGCTTGTGTTTTAAGCCAACTGAAATGAGCTGCTGCTTGTAGATTAGCCCCCTTCAAAGTTGCATTTCTTTTTCTCATCCTTGCATTAAACTTGCCCAGCCCCCAGTTTCCTGTAAATTAAATCTGTATTGCATGTGCACTAATTCTCTTCTGTTGAGGCTTTAGTGTGGATTTAACGGTAATTCATTTTCTCTGTAGAAACGTAGCACAAGAATGAACATCTTGGGTAGCCAAAGTCCACTCCATCCTTCCACACTGAGTACAGGTAAATTCTGCTGGTTTGTGAGATTAGTATCAGAGGCCTCTGTGGGTAAATAAAAAGTGTATTTCATATACAGACAGAGATAGAGTGCAGTTGTGTAGTATTAATGCTTCGATGTCAAATATTATGTTTATGTTTATCAGTAGCTTCTGTGTCATTAAAATGCTTACCTATACAGACATAGTAGAAGGAACTTGTATTCCTTCGAAGGCACACTTTTCTTCAATATTAATCTTTTGAAACTCAGATTTTATAAAAATAGGGACTCCATAAATATTTCCATTTAAAACAATCCAGAAGTCAATTCTTCGTTTTAGACAAGGAAAGTCAATGAGTGATCTGTTAGTCTTTAAAGAGTAAAAACAAGAGTCTTCAAAATAGTATTCATTCCATAATAACTGAATAATGTAAAATACAGACACCTATAATATAAGTCCTGAACATCTCTTTGGGACCGTAAGTTCATTAAAATAATAGGAAATTTCATATTAATATCCTGGACTACTTAGAGGAAACACAGCTATACTCTGTTTCTATTCTGTGTTTCTATTCTGTTGAACAGAATTTAAAAATACCGTTTGAAAAACAATAAAATAATAAACATAAAAATATTCTGGGGTAATTCCACCTTGAAAGTACAAGTTAAAGTGCTTTTCATTATTTCAGAGTTAAAAGGACTTGGTTCTAACTCCTTAGCTTATACATTGTATTCTAAGAATTGTCTAGTTTGAACATTTTCAATAAGCTATGAAAAGGCAATATTATAAGAGATTTCTCTAATTAACCTAATCATACAGCTGCAAATCAAAAAATACATGGAGATAATGCCTGTCTACTTGGTATATTAAGTAGATGCAAGAGCTGGTACATTTTTTTTTTCATATTGAAAGATATTTTATATTCTGTAACAAAACTATACCCACTTTTAAAATGTTTAAATAATTAATGTGTGGAAAAAGCTGTTGCACGTTACTGTTTTTAACCATCCTCTTTTCCCTCTTGCCTCCAGTTATTCATAGGACACAGCACTGGTTTCACGGCAGAATCTCTAGAGAAGAATCTCACAGGATTATTAAGCAACAAGGGCTTGTAGATGGGTAGGTATTCCTGTTGCTTTGTGTTTATGACCTGATGGTAAGCATTATAGACAAGAGCACAACTTCCGCTTTAAGAGATTACAGGCTTGTGAGCGCTTCTGAGTAACCTGATTCTTGAGTAGTGCCATTATAGCCTGCCTGGATTTCAAAAAGTCAGAGCACGTGTTTATAGGAGTGGGTTCTAACTCTTCATTTGAAAAATAAAATCTTAAGAATGCACTTAAACATTTTTTCTTTTTTCCTGCAGAGGCAATCAAATTTTAGAGAATGTTACAGTTTGAAAATAATTCCTGTAATCTGCATTGAGGGCATATTTTTCAGGCAAAGCTGTACCTAGTCATTTTCCCATAAATTTGTAATCAGCCATTTAATAATGATTTAATGAGCCAGTTAATAATGATTTCTCATTATTTATTTCTGTTCTAGTGCAAATAAATGAAAGTACCTGTTCCAGCACTCTCTAAAATGTCTGTAGTTGAGATTTAAGTATCTCCTGAGCATCTCTGTTTCCCTTATTTGTACGTAGTTATGGTTATTGAAGGGAAGTTGCTTAAACTGCATTCAGCAGTTCTTTATCTGTAGGATGGGAAGAGCATGGTGGCCTTCAGTTCACTAATTTCACTG
>KZ505663.1:1093375-1117848 GCA_002844005.1 Limosa lapponica baueri | reverse complement strand
GGCATTTTCTGATTCAGGAGCATCACTAATCTTTGTGAAGAATGAAATACGTTAGAGAAATAGAAATTGCTAGTGCCTGTACATATTCATCAAGCAGTGGTTTATTATTGTTTTGGGGTTTTTGCTTGGCTAAGGCTATTGGGTTTTAGCTTAGCAGGTCAAAGGAAGAAGAGAGTCTGAGTAAGCAAAGGAGCACTGCTGACTTGGGTTTCTGGTTCTGTCACACTACAGATCTTCTTTACAATCTTGGGCTTATTTTAACTTGTTGCCTTGGGAATCTAGCAGCCCATCCTTCTTGGGGTTTTCAAAAATGTGTTAATGCGTTTGAGGCGGTGTTAAATTTGCGCCTAGCTGGTTTACTCAGTTTGGAAAGTGAAGATTGGTTAGTTTGGCTGTAGAGAGGTCAGTCAGCAGTGGCAAAAGAACCATGTTACCTACGTGCTCTGAAATCTAAGGATCATGGTTTTCAGGACAGAAGAGTCTTGCCTGTGTTTTCCTGCTCTGTGTGTTCTTGAACAAAAGAAGGTAGAAAGTTAACAGTCTTCTGATGGCTTATATAAGGTGTGCAGCAATGTATATATGCAGCTGATACTGCTATCATTCGACTGTTTCTGGAAGCTATTGCTGAGGATGAATCTATCTTTATAGTCATTGTTTGTGTGGATAGCCTGTTACTTGCCAGAGGTTGAGCAAGCACTTGCAGGATCAATTGTACTGAGCTTTGCTTTGTGCCACCAGCTTATGATACCATGCATTATCCAAAATGGCTAGAGGAAAGATAGAGATACCTGCATGAACTGCAGAAGCCACAGGGCAGGTAAGATCTTCCTTCCTGAGGTGGATTCTAATGTGTAAAGTCTTAGGTCCCTTCTCCACACATCTGGTCTTGCTAGGACTAAAAAGGAATGTTCAAATACCATGCATGGTTTCCGGTGGTGGCAAGGCATGCCTCTCTCTGAGTATTGGACTGACCATGGTTATGATGGTGCATTTTTGTGGTATTGACATTTCTCAATCAGTCCTGAGGAGCTGGAGGAAGTTCTTTTGGGTTCATAAGACTACAAGCAGTTCTTGCAACTCTGTCTTGGAAAAGTGTGTTCCTGGCTTAGTGGTTAGCAATTAAGAGGGCTTGAGGCCTGCCCCAGTACTCTGCTTGGCCATCTCACAAATCCACTAGTGATTAGTGCAGTGAGCCTTATGCCAAAGGTATATTCTTGTTTCCTGTGTCACGGAGAGGTTCTCTTTCCTTAGTTCATAAATGTCACGAAACACATGAGGAAACATTTTTGACTAGATTTTTTTTCTCCTCTTCTAAGTATGCATTTAACCATTGGAGTTAGGACTTCAATTTTGTGGGTCAACTTAAAAGTGACAGTTACACAGTGTATGATGTTGCTAGCTATACTAGCTAGAATGTATTCTTTTCCAGTGATGCTGAGGGAAAAATATTGTGACTGTTTTAGAGGAAAAATCAGTGTGTGTTTTCCCCTTCTTGATAATGTGGATGCTACTTAACTGTGAAGTCGTTATAAGAAAGTGTTGAGCTGTTTCTGTGCAATTGCACCCATTTAGCTTAAACGTAATTTTGCTAACACTGGATTTCTGTAAACCGATTCAAGACACTGGAGAGTGGGAACAGATTCTCATGTATTACTTTCTCATCTACAGAAATACAGATTTGCTTTGGAGTTAGAACATTTTCTTCATGAGAGTATTTACAGTAATGGAAAGCTCAGCTAGCGAGACACTTAAAAAAAGGCTCATACGTACATTCACAGGGGAAGAACTAGTGTCATGTGTCTTTCATTTCTTGTCTCTTCATCTATTAGTGTTGCATGGCCATGGTATAAAAATTGAAAGCAAATTGCCAGTTATGGAATTGCCTGTTATTGCAACTAAAGAAGATTAAGGCAATAGCACAAAATGACTTAGTAGTTCTGATTATGAAGAAATGGATTGTGGTATTCAGTGTGTCCTTAAAAATGTTCTCTTCTAGACTATTTCTTCTCCGGGACAGCCAAAGCAATCCAAAGGCATTTGTACTTACACTGTGCCATCATCAAAAAATAAAACATTTTCAAATCTTGCCGGTAAGTAGATTATTTTTTTTTTTATAATCACAAAAAATAAGACGTTTTAAATCATAAAGCTTTGCCAACATCTGAAGAGACCTCTTGTTAATTACTGATGTAATTAATAGGGTTGTTTCCATTAGGAAGTATATTAGCAAGTATTCTTTAGAATTCTCAAATGTCTGATTAAAATTCTTCGTTAACATTGCCTGGAAAACTAGTTTAAGTCACTAAGCTATAGAAGTAATGTACAGAACTTGTTCTCTGTGACTGACAGCAGCAACAGCGGCAGTTGTCTCCCTGTCACTTAGACAATCATAGAATAACTTAGGGAAACTCTTACAAGTTTTATTCTAGAGGTTATCTAATAACATTGAGCTTAAAATAACATTATACTGAGATGTCGAGAACCTATTTGATTTTTATCTTGATCAAAAAGAGCATCGGAAGTTTAAGAACATGTAGACCTCTTATTGGTCCAAACCCTCTTCCCTTGCTTCATCTGCCAGTTTTACAAATAGCTAACAAATATCTTTGGAGTATTTTTGTTTTATGTAATGAAGACCAGTGCTGTCTCTACAACTTTCAATTACTCTGCCCGTGAGCTTTCACTTTCATAAACAAAATATTTCCAGCTGGGTTAACAGACGTTCTTTTCTAGTGCTGTGCATGGTTTCCTGAAGATGTCTGGGCACTAAGTTGTGTGGGCGGTGCCCATCATTTATTCTAAGTCACACACTTGTATCTTTATGTTGTGCCATGCTCGCGTCTCTTCACGTGCAGTCCGACTTGACAAGGGTGTTTTGTTTCCCCAGTGTGAAGATGATGGACAGATATTTTTCAGCCTGGATGATGGGAACACCAAATTCAGTGATCTAATCCAGCTTGTTGAATTCTATCAACTAAACAAAGGAGTCTTGCCCTGCAAACTCAAACACCACTGCATCCGAGTGGCCTTATGACCTCAAATCTGACTCTCACTGAAGACTGGATTTGCTAGAAGAGTAATTGTAAGAGAACGTTGACACTGGGGAATTGGCAGATTTGTAAGTTGGTAAAAATAAATAAAAAATATTATGCACCTTGGGACTCTGAAAGGGATGGATTCGACAGGTGCCAACAGACCAAGATTGCTGGTTTGTCTAACACCTAAGAGTGATTGCTGCTGAGTGTCCCAGCATCCCAAAATGGGGGGAGGGTATGTAAAACCATGAGTAAATTTGAAACAAAACTGGAAACTATCTTGGCTGGGCCACTTAACAGGAACAAGTGTGAAGAGAAATCTTTGAAAAGAACTCTTGCCCTGGAATAATCTTGACAATTAAGACTAGTGTGTTTACTTTTTGTATTGATCACTTTTTTTGCACTCCTACTTTGTTTCGAATATTGTATGCAGCCTATATTAGGAGCTGATGTGGCTTTTAAAATTCATGCAGGAGTTGGGTATTAATCTGCACCCTAAAATGTATGGAATGCTTCAGCCTAAAAGGATCTAGAAGAAAATCAAGAAGTGTGTGTGTGTGCGCGCGCGTGTGTCTCAAAACTTCTCTGGAGACCTGAGGTTCGATGATCTGCAGATGTCTTTGAAGAAGCAATGAGGATACAATTCTAAAAGAACATACCACCATATATGTACTCTTAAAACTGTTGACTTGTAGCATTATGGCTGTAGTATGTTGATGGCATATTAGTGGCATCCAGTCATGCAAAGACTGTATTAGATTCTATGCACAAATTTTTATTATTGGAGTGGTGGTTTGTTTTTTACAGCCTTTTGACTGTTTTCCTGAGGAAACTTACTGTTACTAAATAGAATAGGACTGGATGACTACACTTGTATTTGAAACCACCATTTTTTGTGAGAAGATTCTTCTGCGGGTAGTCTTAGTATGACAAAATAATAAAATAAAATAAAATAAAAACAAAAAACAAAAAAACAGTGTTTTTAGCTTTATAGCTCCTTGAATTTTCAGACTGTTTCAAAGAGCTCTTTCCATATAGTAAAGCTACAGTGACACAAAGCTCTCCTGGGGATTAGGGCATAAAGAGAACTGTACCCCTTCTGCTTTCTGTAGGGCCATGAAAGTTTACACGGTGAGAAAGAACATACTGGGAATGGAAACACATTTGATGGTGAACTAGCTGCTGGCAGTATCATCCATCGAGGTAACTGGTGATCCCTGTGTCATACACACTAAAGCACGCCAGTACCTATGGCAGACAAGCATGGATCTTGCTCTGGTGCTGGTTTGTCGTCAGAACTACTTTATTGTTAATGTTTAAATCAATTATTTAATGTTTACACAATAACTCTTTCTGATGATGAATCAGTGTTAAAGTTAGACGAGTCCCGCCATGATCCTCCGGTTGCAAATACCATTCTTCCAGCAATGTGGTTGGTGCAGGAACTGATCCTGAATTTACTTCCCAGTCCTTGGTGCAGTTAGCCATAGCGAGAAGTATTCCACCCTGGGAACTTGCAGAGCAGCGTAGTGCAGAACGGAGCATTCTTAAGATGGGAACTGATTTACACAGGCTAGTTCATCCTTACTGATATTTGCCACTGGGTTTGAAATCCTAGCCATCTGAAAGGGTAAAGAAGGAAAACCAATCCTACACCTTTAGGTCTTCATGTAGTGTTGAGAATAGCTTAAGACAAACCATAACCTGCCTGAGTCATCCATATCAGCTTATAACTATGTCAATGGTATAGAAACACTGTATTTTAGTTTACAGAACACATGTAGTATTTTTTTTTCCATTTAATGTCTAGATATTAAAAATGAAGAAACTTGATTTTGTTTTTAGTAGAAGCCTTTTTTTTTTATTGTACATAGTGAAATGAGTGTTCCTGCTTTCTAGACAATGTATTTTAAAACCTTGAAATTAAGCTAACTTAAGTCTGACTTCACTTTGCATGCTTCTATTTGGCCCCTATTAGGAGAAAAAAAGATACTTGTATTGACTACATTACCAGTTTAATAAGACCATTTATGCTGTAGTTTTAAGTTTTTCTGTTTACATAGCTTAGTGACAACCATGCATTTTTCCCAGTAGGCGGATAGTATTTGCAGTGTTTCATATTTATAAAAAAAAACCTTGCATCTTATTTAAATTGAGAATAAAAGTTTGACTATGAATCATGATTTTTGTATGTAGATGGTTGACTTAGTATTTTGTACTTTTCCCAGCTAAAGTGAGCTGTTTTGAGAAAGCGACCACCTTCAAAGTGGCAACAATCTTACTTAAGCAGATCACTGCTTTGTCTTCTTTCTGCTGGAAAACAGTCAATACCACCTTAGTTTTCCAACAGATTCAGCTGGCTACCAGCTCAGAATACCAAGGACTGAAGGACATTTGACTCTTATTTTTGTATTTAAATGACATGAATGTAAAGGGGATGCTCAGGGTTGTTTTGGAGCCTGTTGAATTTTTATCTTTTTGCCTGTGATTTTATTTTCTAAATAAATACTTCATGTAGCAATCTTGAATATGTTGAGAAGGAAAATGCCAAACCATTTTGGTAATGAGGTTACTAGTTAAGTTATGTTACGATAGGTGTTAAAGTACAAAAAACTTTTTATTTGTTAATTAATCTTGAAGAAACACGTGCCTCAGTTTAGATGTTTTGTCTTATCTTTTCTGCACTAAATACCTGACAGTTTGACCAATCAATGCACCTTTCCAGTGGCAAGACTTGCTTATCGTAAATTATATTGTCACAATGCAAGATTTAGTGACTGTAAAATGGAATAAAGTTTAAAGTTTCAGGGAATGCAAAAGGTATTAACTTAAGAGACAAAACCTTTATTCAATATGCTTTGCTTCATACTGTAAATAGCTTTTTGGCTTGTGAACCTAATTGTAATCTTTCAGGTATTTTTGTACAAATAAGGGACTGATATTCTGTTTCTTGTAATTAGAAATAAACGTTAATACAATGCTATTCATTTTATATTGGAATGAATGTCTTCTTTTGGATATATCTGTACACCATGTATCTCTTGCCTTAATTCTGGGTTATTTGGGGTGTGTTATATAAAACAGCCTTTAAGAAGAGTTAAGAGGAAAGCAGGATCCCCAAGATACCTTTATTCTGGCTGTTCTGTCTTATGATTCCTATTAGGACAGACTGTCCTTTATTTGAAAAAATAACTTGTTTACCCCTTTTGTTGGAGGAAAATTATTTGGGATATTCTGCTATGATAGTTACAATATTTATTTGGGAAGGTTGCTAGAATCAAATCAGGAAATACAAATACATGAGCGTCTTTTGGGTCATAAAACAAAGCTGTAACTCACTGAAAATGTGCACTCTGCATAAAGCACTTTACTGGCCTGATAGCTGTTGGATCAGAAAACTTTTCAATAGTACTTTCAGAAAGCAATTGTTTACCCCTGCAATCCTTGTATTTGGGTGGAAAAGCACATCTGCACAAAATATGTTTTTGCTTTAAAAAGCCATTTTTTCTGGGGGGGGGGGATTGGTGGTTCTTCCGGTAAGTAGACTAATAGAAGGTTGGAAATATTACTCTTTTTTTGTTGGGAACAATGCTTTGCTGTTTCTGCCTTGCTGATCCACAGAAGCCATCAGATGTATTCCACGTCAAGCCTCAGTCACGCTCTGGCTTCTGCATGCTACGTCTTCGTGTAAGATGGTGTTGCACCTGGGGTGTGAGTTACGTGTTAGCACTATGAAATTCATTCATCAGCACATAAAGGCAGAGAACTTATTTTGGGTTTTGATATTCCCAAAAATTTTTCTAGGTGGAGAGGCATGTTAAACTTGAAAGTGCTTAGAGTTCACAAAGTTGCATGCAGCAACTTTCTCTGTGAAAGAGTTGAACAAAGGGGGCTGCTTGCTTACAGAAAGGTTTGAGGGTGCCTATTTCTTATTTAGCTAAGGAAAGCTGTGTTAACATTGAAACCAGCCCTCTCTGTAATCATTAAAAGTCAAGGACTATAATACCTATAATTCTACACAAACCTGTAAAAAGCAAGCAAGCAAGCAAACAAACAAAAACTAAGCCCAAAGCCCCACCTACTATATTGTATATATTATGTTTGGAACAGACAAGAAGATGGCATGAAAAAAAAGCAGCCCAGTAAAAAGATGTGGGTAGGTAAAAAGCCCAGTGGCAGGGCAGTATTGTTGGCATGTTTGTCCAAACTACCCACAACTGTGGCAAGTGCAAAATGATCCCCGTGGAACCTGGCCCTAGACATTAACAGCAGGTACGTGCGCTATCCGAACATCACCAGTACAAAATCATCCTGGATCAGAAATGGGTATATGGTACAGATTTGAATTAACTGCCTGATAGAAGGTTTGTGCTGCTTTTACATTAGTTGCAGGACAACAGGCATAATCAGATGTCTGATCCCACATGAAGTCTTTTAGCATGAAGTTCACCTGGCAAAACAGCTTAAATGTGTTTGAACCTATGAGTAAATTTGTATCAGACTAGTGTTACATAGCATGTGGCTGCAACACTTTTATCCTGATCCTCAGAACCCTAAAGTTAGGTTTATTTTAACACCAAATCGCTGCTTCAGCCTGTACCCACAAAACCAGATGAGAAAAACATCACCAGATGAGCCATTTCCCTTCAAGTAAGTTGAACTTTAGATGACTTTGGGTTTATATTATTGCTAATTTAGTGATGCTTTAATCTGGTTTGTTAATGTCCAGCTTGTATATTGCTTTGTGTCTCCGGCATTGTTTGTCTAACATCTTGGAAACGTCAATAACAATATCAGCAGATGGAGAAAAGAGATATCTTCCTTTGAAATATCCATGTTGCCTTAATTTGGGTTGCTTCTGCATCCTAAATCTTATGTCTTCCTTCCTTAACTTGGAGCGCAATTTAATTAGTATTTGAAAACCTAATATAACCACAACTATGTCCAAGAGCTATATGATTTTCATTAGGTACGGTGATTAGTCACATCTGAGACTTCAAAATGAATTAGTTTGTGTAACACTCACATTGCAAACTCCTAGCCCAAAGACATTCTGCTCTAATTGCTCATCATTCTGCACAGATACTAACAGATGTTTGAGCAAGAAAGATTGGTTCGTTACAAGACACTGAGCTGTGATTAACAGGGTCTTATGATGCTTGTTAGTTACCCAGGTTTGTATGTTTTGCTAGAGTCAGGTGTTTTCCATCTGTTGGCTGCAAGACTCTGGTGCCACAATTGGGGAACAGGAAGGTGAAATTATAAACACAGCTGCCGGCTCTGAGTTTAAGTACAGCCTGGGTTTAGGGGCTCTGAAGCTCAGCTGCAGTCAGAGGTGTAACTCTTAAGAGAGCTCAGAAGAGCTAGACTGGGAGGGAAGGGAAATGGAGTGGAGAAGAGAATTGCTCTTGGGCAATACGATCTAAGTGATGGTTTGGGTGTGACTGGGAACACAGTAAAGATGCTGGTGTGATGCCCAAGTGCTGCTCACCAGTCCGTTAGAGTCAGTTTCTCCTCCTCTTCCTTCAGAATTGTGAAGACACATCTACATAAAGGCTTCCATTTTATTTGCCTTTTGAAACACATTCTCCAGAGGTGTGCGGATTGGCATTTTGGGTTATCAAGCAGAGAAATAGCTGGGGAATGGGTGTTCTCTACAACCCATGCATTCTCCAAAACAGTCTGTCCAACTGCCAAGAATGGTTAAAGCAAATGGCTAAGTTCAGTACTGAAAATGTACAATTTCATTCACAAAGAATGCTAGATACATCCTATTTTGAAATATTTTAATTTAGTTAGACCATTTCAGTATTTTATTTTCTCCATAACACTTCTCTTGGCTGCTGAGTTTCTGTAGGATATTAATGTGCTCTGCCTGACTCTTACAAACTCTTAGTTTTCAGGTTAGTTTAGTACTCTCACAGGTCCAAAGACAAAAGCGGACATAGAAATAAGGCAAGCTGTGAGGATAGGAGCTTTGTAAAAAAATATTCCACAACATAGCTAGTCATGGAAGAAAACAAATTGATAATTATAGAATAGGTGGGTAGAAGAACTAATTTGTTTTTTCACTAAAGACTATAAGGTTTTCACAAACAGCTGGCTAGACAAGGATGAAAATCGTTGAAGGGTTAAAACGTTTGCCTCAAAATATTTACCATCAAATTCCGGAACAAGCATTTGAGTTGCTCTAGAAATCAGAGAGTGTGCCTGAGAAGACATTGCATCCTTTTTGTTTGTATGCACAGCTTCACAAACAAAATCCTAGAAGCTACTGTCCTGGAAAGGGTAAGGGAACAGGAACTCCTAGGACAGAAGCAGGAAGGGAGGATTAGGGTGCAGCAAAAATGGAAGAGATATAGGGAAGAACAAACATGTTGGTTAGAGAAAAATGAAATATAGTAAGATGGTTCAGCTGACTAGAAAGCAAAGACTGAGGATAGTAAGAGACATATAGAAAAACATAGGCAGCTGAGCCGAATACAAAACATTTAACTATTATCTCCAATACAGAAGTCGCAGAGCATCACCTGAAATGTGCAGGGGCCCAGTTCAGGAAAAACAGAAATATTTCTTCATAAGCTCTAGTGTTCTCCATCACAAAATGGTGAAAGTTCACGTGTTCATAAAGGGCTTAAACATGATAGAACAAACTCAGCTGACGGACATTAACTACAAAAAATACCATCTTTGACTGCAGAAGTCCATGGGCCACGTCACCAAGTGTCAGGATCAGTCTTTAGGGAAAGAATCATTACTTGACAACCCATATTTGTACTCTTTCTTCCCTACATGCTCACTACTAAGTATTAAATAAGGTATTTGGCCAGAGATATTTTTTTCTCTTACCTAGTACATGTGTCCACATGAGGGCCAGCTCATACAGTAACAACTGGAGGTAGCACTAACAGCTGAGGAAAGACCAGAAAAGCCTGTGCTACAATCAACTGCAGGCTCTCTGACTGACTTAAGACTGCCCTTAGAGAAGCAGTCATGTAAGCACTGAGTTTGCTCCCTACCACCCCGGAAGGTGATGCCTCCGGGGTCTGTGACAGCTGTCCCCCCCAGGCCTGCCTCCGGGAGGGTGTGCTGGGGGCGCAGGGGCTGCCTGGTTCAACTGCTGCAGCAGAGCAGAGCCCATGGGGGCCCTGAAGCTGTACAAGGGTAGTGTCTGGCTTCATTTGGCCCCGGAACAGCGTGATAAACAACAGGGACTGAGCCAAGCTTATGCCTCATCCTCTAAAATGAGCACTGGACTTGGAATAGATGCTCACTTGCAAGCCAGGAGCAGGTATCTTGTATAGTTGTGCATAAATGGCTATCCCCAGGTCTTTTTGTCCAGGGGTGCATTGTGAAGGCTTCTCCCTGGTAAAATGCAGCTTTGCCTCCCCCCAGTGTGGGAGCTGAGGAAGAGAAAGGGGCACACAACTGCTGAAGCCTGGCATTTCTTCTCACTGGAAGCTGTGGTGTGGCCGGAGGGAGAGGGCCATGCTGGGGCCAGCAGGCTAGCCAGGCCTAAGGGGGCCAGGGAGGCCTGCAAGTCTCTCACCCCCCTCATCCGCTGCTGGTCAGGCAGGGAGAGAAGGGGAAGAAGGCATGCTGGCACCCTCCCCGGTTACCTCCTGGGGCATCTCTGGGGAGGCCGCTGCCAAACGGCCTCCCAGGGCGGCTGGGCGCAGGGGCCTGCCAGGTCGCCCTCCCACCCCAGCCGGCTGCTCACCCAGGCCCCCAGGCAGCTCCTGCCCTCTGAGAGGCTCTGAACCCTTCCAGCCCCCAACAGACAGGGGCTTGTGGTGAAGAAATCCCATTTTACTAATTCCCAGTTGCTGTTTCTGACTGGTTTAAATCCTGGAGTGAGTCAGGAAAAAAAAAAAAAAGAGAGTCTTCCAAGAGGGAAGACAAGTAAATAAATAGGTAGGTCTGACACATCAGTGCAGGCCAGCTGAAATACAGCCTGGACTTTGCCTCATTCCAAAGCTGAAGGATGCCGGGTTCCACATACCAGAGAGCTCCGTCCCCCCAACCCTCCTTCTCTTCTTCTTCTTCTTTTTCTTCTTCTTCTTCTTCTTTTCTTCTTCTTCTTCTTCCTCCTGCTCCTGCTCCTCCTCCTCCTCCACCGCCCCTGGCGCCATGCCAGGCCAGGCAGGCGAGGCCGGCAGAGGGCGGCCACGGGCGGGCCCCGAGATAGAGCCCGGGTCCGTCGGGTCGCACCCTCCGGCGTTAAACACGCCGGGGATTTATTTTCTCTTTCTTTCTTTGGTTTGCTTTGTTTCATGGCGGCAACCCACCCCGGGCCTTGTCTCCCATGAAACAGCAGTAAAACGGCTGTTGGGGAAGGCTGGGGGCTCGCTACCGCCCCGGGGCACTTGCTGCAAATGGCGGCGCAGGCCGGCCCCGGAGGCAGCGGGGTGCCCGTCCCGACCCCCGGCAAGGGAACCATGCCTCCCTCCGGTTTGTGAGGATTTCGCCTCTCCGCAGTGCTGGGGGCAGCCGGCAGAGACAAGAGAGCCGACGCCAGCCATGCCCCTGTGTGCAGCGAGGGCTGCCGCTGCCCCTGGGGGGCTGGCTTTGGGGTGACCTTACTTGTCCCACTTGCATGAATTTCCAGACATCTCAGTTGTATAGACATTTTCCATCAGCATAATTCCCTGGTGTCAAATCAGCAGATCTGCCGGGCCTGTTGGCTCTCCCTGTCCCACCCCTCGCTGGCACCCCGTCAGTATATTTTTGAGTGGGTGAAAAGCCCCCCTGTCCCTCCCATCCTAGTGCTTGGGAACCACTGCTGAATGAATTCACAAGTTTTCTTTTTTTTCCCCTTGTTGAGAAAGAATGATTAATAAAGCTGATAAACATAGTGCTACACATGTTTAATGATTAACGAAAAAGTGCAGGACAAGTGCAGTAGCAATAAAGACCAGATAGTTACTGGAAAAGCCCTAGAAATTTCTTGAGAATAAAATTCCTTAGCTGCTACTGCTGACCTCTTCCTCACAGGACAGGAGAATAAAAGGGGACTACAGAAAATACCTGTTTCCAAAGTACCTGGAAAAGGCGTGAAATCTCCAAACAGGTAAGGATAAACTCACTAATGTCTGAAAGTGAAGTTACCTCTGTAATTTCACCAAATAATCCGATCTGACAAGTCTGCATAATTTCTTAAGTATTAAGCTCGTGAGCATTTAGAAATGCAGTATAATATGCTAAGTGTATTTCTATTTTAATTGACATGCTTAAGCCAATTTTGTTAAAATAGACAAGAGTTCATGAAGTATTTTAAAATCAAAGCTCTGCAATTCACAATGTTTTTAAGAGAATCTCTTCTTAACTGCTTCTAAAAATTAATTTGAGGGCACTGCTGGTGAAGTGAAGCAGTCTGGAGGAATGGCAATACCTCTCAATGGTGGCATACTGGGCAACCGAAGAGCTGAATCCCAGCTAACAAGGGAATTTTATTAACCTTTTCAAATGTGGTCAGAAAAAAAGTTCTTATTTGCTTGAAAATTTAGTTCTCCTGTTCCTGTAGCTTGGTTTCATTGTTAATGATGTGTCCCATTGGGCTTGTACAGGTTCTGTTTATGACACAGGGACTGGAGTGATCCCTATACATTGACATTACAATTTTATGTGTGGCTAAATGTAGAACAGCAAAAATTATTTCAACACTGGTAGGGTTCAGAGAGCGAGAAGATGATGAAATTGGAACTACTGTTTGTAGAAATACAGTTGGAAAAGGAAAGGGGAATAAAATGACAATTTTTACCATTTACCATTTATGTCAATGGTAAATACAAGGAAAAAAGAATAGATACCCTAATGAAAGTGTGATGAAAAACAGGTTTCCAGTATATGTGATGTGTGCTGAAAGGTTTCCTCAGGAGAGTGACACTGGAGAGAAGTCTGACATTCAAAGTGTGCATTCCCCACCAGTAACCCAGAGTAAAAGCTAAATGAGGAAGCTGGGATGTCTGTTGCAAGAATAGGGGATTTACTGAGACCAAGGGCATGGACTGTCGATTTTTAATTTTACCACTATATCCTTTCTGCACGTATAATGGGGTAAAACTGTTGATTCACTGGTAAAATAGAGGCTCTCAATTCTTCTATCTGCCCCATACTGCAAAGTTAGTAGAGTCAAATAGCAGGACTGGGGTAGGTGGAAGTTTCATCTGTTTAGAAGATAATACAAAAGCTCTGTTAACAAAGAGGTTGCTGAAACCTCATGTTTGGGAGTAAGGAGACAGAACAGGAGAGTTTTCAAAGGGGGCTGCAAGCTGGCACCTTTATCTTGTGAAAGCGCCGAAAACTTGACATGTATTTTGCCTTCCCCCTTTGCCGGTCAGCTGCCTTCTCTTGAACTGGTTCATGGTAAGCGTGCAGAGCCGAGATAAGTAGGTGAGGGCATGGGCAATGGTGTTTGAGAAGCTGAGTTGTTACACTGTGGCAGAAATAAAATCGCTAAAGGTGTTTTAAAGTTGTCAGAGAGTTTCTTTGGATGGTCAGTTGATACAGGTCCCTGGGAAATTGCTCAGGTGCTTCAGTCTTTCCCATATTCTCCCCTTAATATAAGTTTCTTACTCTGTTTTTTCCATTAAACATCAAAAAATGGTCACTTCGTTCTTCTGAGTTACCAAAACCAATATATTTTTTCAATCACAGATAATATATTGCATAATCAGCAAAAATGTATGGCCAACAGTATTTTGTAATACTATCATTTGTAAGTGAAAAAAATTAGCCCAACCTGTACAACAAACTCAATTTACTTCCAGCATATCCTAATCACAATCCTGTTATTCAGCTCAACTATGTCCATTGCCTCTGCATGTACAGAGGCCTCTGGTGTTCCTCTGATGAGTGTCTCCCCATCTAACCAGTGCTCATGCTGGTTCCGTGTTTTATTTCTTGGAAAAAATATCTTTCCTGTAGAAAATGTCTTGAATGCAACAACTATTTTGTTGTACATTTTTCACCTTCTTTCTTGATCATGTACAGGTTGTATCTCCTCCTATTCACAAACAAACAAGTAAACAGGAGAAGAGATCTTATGGTAAATAGTCATTACTTGACAGGCAAATTGGGATTTTAGTATTAGTTTCTTTGTCAGAGACCTGGCAATAGCATTATGCACTAAAAAGGTTGCTCTTAAAGTTTACTACTAATTAATACTATACCATTCTTTCCCTCTTGCTTTTGAAAGGAATATTTGTTTTTAAAATTCAGGGAAAGTTTGCTGACCTTTGTGAAGGTGTAATAGATTTTATTTTTACCCTTCCTGGTTGTATGTTTTCAGAGGAATTGGATGGTTTATAGGGAGTCTAATGTAGTTTAATGTTGTTATTCTTGTATTATTTTTATTCTTGCATTACTTTAGTTCAGATTTTATTCTTTGCGGTTTCAAAGGCAGACAATTAGAGAAAGTCTTTCTCTAAGAAGATGATGACTGATGTGAGGATTAATGGCAGTACATATTTTTTTCCATTGATTCTCCATAGTAAAATGTGCTGTAAGTCTGGATGTAGGAACATGGGGTCACCTGAAGGCAAAGATGTGACTCCAGTACTGTGTAACCTATCAAACAGACTCTGCAGAGGATGTTATCTCTCAGTCTGTTACATACAGCCTCTCTTTACAAGACTGGATATGAAGCAGAGAGGTTAGGAAGGTTTTGAAGTGGTATGAAGAAAGACAAGGCAGAAAGGTTTCAGTCGCTGAAAGAGGTATAAGGAGAGAGGACATGGGACTCTTCTGATCTTAATACTGGAGAGAGACAATTGAAGACATAGTAGCAGTAACTCTGCATTCCAGTATAAGCTGTAATACGTATAACCCTAAGTGAGGGTTATTATTAGCATTTCAGAGTTTCAAGCCAGTCTTGCCAAACTTGGGTTTGTGACATCCCTTATGCTTCTGAAAATTCTTTTTCATATATACGAAGTACCATCTACTGTCTGATTGCTAGGGTAACGTCAAGCACTGGTGTTAGCAATACTGTCATGTAATTTGGAGTTCAAGGGATATAGCAGCATCTTAAAATGCATAGAAGGATGCTGCAAAAAGAAAGGGAATAATCTCTTCCGTCTTGGTGAAAAACTGATGGAAAAGAGATCCTAGAAAAAAAAAAAATTACTGGAGTGTATAGTTTAGGAAGGCTATAAATTAAGTATCAGAGAAATGCTACTGTTAAGTTGCTTATAATACCTCCCTGTGTTTTGCCCTCATTTGCACTCCGTTGTGCTGTTGACAAACTGTTACATTTAAATGAAAAAACCTCACAGTTTTTAGATTTTATTTTCTATGAAACATGACAGTGCAGATATAGTTAATGTGAAATAAAAGGAAGCAAGCATTATTACTATGACTACTTAGTTGTGTAAAAAAGCAAGATGGGAAATTGCAGAAATACTACATTCTGCTTTTAAAAACAATCTGAGCTCAGAAAATCAGAAACAATTCAGCTACTCATAGAACCAAGTATATGAATTTCAAGGTAAATATGCATTTCTAGATACAGTGGACAAGTGGAAGGCAGCTGAAATGCCAGCATGCTGGGGAGATGGCTGGCAGAAACCTTTTCATCTCAGACAGTACTATAAAGGAACTGGTCCTTCAGTGGGGCTTATATTGTCCTTTTCTGTGCTGTTCCTTTAAAGGGAGAGGGAGAAAATGAATGCAAAGGATTTGGGAGGAGGTGACATTTCTTTAATGGCATCCTGTGGGTGCATTATCTTGCAGAGACCTTCTTCTTTGTATCTCACTCTGATTAGCACGTTTCTTTGTGCAGTTTTAAAATGCTTGGACAGTTTTCCCTGAGGAAATACATGTGCCTTCCAGCAGTTTTAAATTGCTCTTGATATGTTTGATATCCTTATACATCTGCAAACCCATCAGAATCTTGCTGAGTTCTTGACTGTAGTGCTTCCTGTGATAATTATATTTTCTGCAATTTTAACCACACATCGTGTGAAAAAGTGTTTCCTTCTGTCTGTTTTTAATCTGCTATCTTTTAATTTCACTCAGTAGTCCCTCTCGGGCTTTTGTAATTTGAAAAACAGAAAGAAGTTCTTTATCTTCTCCCTTTACTCTTTTTTTCCCTTATCCTTTCCTTGGCTTCCCTCATGTTGTTCCATTTTCAAAGCTAACCAGGCCCACTCATTTGAATCTTCCCTAGAGGAGGGGATAAGTGCCTTTGAAGAGAAATCTTCTCTTAAACTCCAGGAGGGCAGTGTGTCTTTTTGAAAGTGAAAATCTGAGAGAATATTGAATATTCCAGAACTGTTCCAATAATTGATCAAAAGTCACTAGAATATTTTTTGTATAATTCACCACCAACTTGTTCTTATTGGATCCAAACTTCTGGCTATTTTTGATCAACTTATTAAACAGAGGTTTTCATTCAACAGTGGCACCGAGGTTGTTTAGAGTAAGACCATTATTTTGGCCCTTAAGATTTTTGGAGGCTTGATTCCACCCTCCCTCTGTATGCTATGTTACTTCAGAATTAATTTTACTGCACTTCCTGAGACTCTGTACTGACTATTCAACACCTAACATTACTAGGTCTCCTCCCTAGTTCCTGTGGCTGAATCTTTAATAGGGAAAAAAAAAAGGGGGGGGGGGGGGGGGGGGGGGGGGGGGGGGGGGGGGGGGGGGGGGGGGGGGGGGGGGGGGAAGGGGGGGGGGGGGGGGCTGTGATGGGGTGATATCCTTTCACTGCAAACTTTCATATGCTTACTAACAAATATGAAAGCCCCCAGGTAATGTGGCTGTCATGTAATTTAGGTAGCTGAGGTGGAGGAGTCTACCAGACCTCCTTGGCAGGAACTGTGATTGAGACGGGACATAGAAAGAATAGATGAGGAGGAATACTCACTGTAGTGATGGCTACTGACAGGTCTGAGACAGGAGATGATGAGTAAGCCTGTACTGTAACAAAAGATAAACTAACATCTAAGAGAATTTGTGGAAGAGAAAGAGGAATATTGTGTGTATCTTTTGCCCATCGATATTGATACCCACTTAAGATTTCCCCTAAGATGTGATAATATTTTCTGCCCAGGCATAAAAGACCAGCTAATTTTACAGAATTTGCATAGGAAGTGGAAACACTCAGGGAACAATAGAATGGATCTTTGGAAGGAAAGAAATGATGGCTAGAGAATATCTTTTTGAAACATCTGTCATGAAAGGTAGAAACTAGGAAGGTATTAACAGTGTCTTTATATTAAATATTAAAAAGTTAATAATTAAAAGGACCCTATTGATGATTTAAATCTGTGGGGAAAAAAACCCTCATGTCAGTAAATTTCCAAAATAATGTGTAAATAAAATTTAATGTTACAATGTAAGTGCAGGGGAAAGGCTTGGTTGTAGAGAAACAGCTTGGAAATCTCTGTAATGTACTGAATGCTATTTAGTAATAAGGACCAATGATGAACTGGGGTATACAGTCAAACTTAGTTACAAATGTAGATACAGAATTATCATTGGCCAGAAATATAAGTCCGAGATCAAATAAATTTGCTGGTATTCATTCATTCATTCACCTTAATTAACCAATTCAACTGATTAATTCAAACTAACCAATTAAGTAATAGAAAACATTTGGAAAGCTTTGTAAACAATAACAGCATAGGAATCGCTCTAGGGAACGTGAATACTTTAACAGAAGACTTTTCAGACCCCAACTAGAGTGCAAGTACCGGCACCCCTGGGCACTCACCAGCTGGCAGCAGGGCCCTGCTGCAGTCCTGAGTGGTTTCACCACTGGCCATGTGGCCTGAGCCAGCAGAAGAAACAGCCAGCTCTAACTGGATGCTCATGTTACATATACTCCTATGTTTTTCCTGTATTTCTGTTTTTCAGCATTTTGATCATTTTTGTTCTGGCATAATCTTCTGCTTCTTCAGTATTCTTTTTCCTCCAAGGAAATTTATATTTAATGTTGGCATCTGTCCCTAGAATCCTTCTTTTCATCATGTCCTAGAATTTATTTAATAATTTAGTGATACCTTCCTTGTCATGTTTGTTGAGGATAATGACATACTACTGTACAGCCTTTACTCAGGTGGGTATGTAAACACATGCTTATGTATATTAAGCTCCTGTGACAGGATCTTTCCAGGCTCTCAGAAGTCCTTTATCTCCTGGTTGCTAACATGACAGGTGCCTCAGGCTCTCTCTCTTGTTTTCTGTTGCCTTGCACATGCCAGAATTTTTTTCTTGGCACTGCCGACGGGGACAATGACTCGTCCCCTCATGTACCTTGCCAGCTTTTAAACAGGCCCATATTGCACCCTTCTTTAGATACCTGAAGACCAGGTGCAGAGGTGTTGATTCCTGAGTGAGTATTGCAGGACCACGGTTATGAAGCCTCCCACACCCGCTGGGATAGGTGCCTTATTGTGCTAGGCTACTGAAAATAACATTTATATGATGCAAAGTTTAAATAAAAAAAAAAAACAAAGCCTTACAAATGTGTTTTGTGCTAATGAAAGATGAGATACACACACAGAAAAAAAGAATACATTATTATGATTATATGCACATGTAAGGATTCGCTGCAGTTGCATCAGCAGCTTAGCTAGTTATAAGGCTGATCTTAAGAATATCTGCCCACGCCACACAACTTTTATGTGAATCCGTGCCCTGGGTTGTTCTTACGCCTACCTCTACCTCCTCCTTTTCAAGGTTATTGATGCCTATTTCTGTTGTACATCCTAATGAGTAAGCTCCTGGCTTTGGGTGATTTCCTTTCTAGCACTATCCAAGAATCTGAGATACAAACATATTTTTTGCCCATTTAATCTTCCTTTTTTTAAAAAAAAAACCCACTTTTGTTACCATTACAGTAATTTTTTACTATGTTGAATATTTTTATGTTCAGCTCAGCAACTACTTAACTGTGTATTAGTCCTTAAATGACTTTAAGATTGGTGAACTACTCATTTGCTTCTACTGTGGCTTCCTCACATGTTTCCTTCCAAGGTAAAAAAAAAAAAAAGAAAAAATCTCAGTCTTTGTTGTTATAACATTTTCTTTATGTTGGAGGTTCCTTTGGGAAACATTTTTCTAATTTTTCAAGAGCAGATTTCTTATCCTTTCTAGTATGTTTTTCTTAAAAATACACTGCACCCTTTTGGAGCAACAATTTTTAATGTAATACCTCTTTATGAGTAGTCATTTTAAGGGCACATAAATTTGGGTGAAATTTCATAGCCAGGAGATGGAGTGGTATTGAATGTTATAGGGAAGCCAGTGTTATTAAACTTACAAAATAAAAAACTTTATTACAGATCAATAAGTGCTGTCTGTTAGCTCCTTCTTTCTCACCTGTTCTTATTTATCCTGCTGTTGAAAATGGCTGTTAAAAATGTTTTAGTTCACCCCTAACTCTGAAGTTTTGTTGTTTTTGAAACTTAAAATGATCTTTATGTTCTGCAGGTTCTGTGGTGGACCTATTGGCTTGTTTGTGCTGTTTTATTAGGAAAAGCGTATTCACACACCTTTGACTTATCTTGCGTGTTCCTAGCATAAAGTGTAGCCTCCACAGCTTCATTCTTAAAAAGAACTCGTGATGGAGGCTATTTGCTGCACATTGCTTTTAAGTTTACTTGTAGTGTATATATGTTTGGTACATAAAATGCAAAACCTTGTGTGAAGAAGGCTGATTGCTGTTCTGAAGCTTTGAATGTTATTACATCACTTTATTACAACATTATTATGCTACAAAGAGTACCACATCTAATATAGCTGACCTTGCCACCAGGTATTGATTTGTCATCTTTTTTGCAGTTTCTACTGCTCAGCACTACTCCATGTTAGAAGTGAATCCAGTAGTTGTTTTCAGAAGAGGATTGGTCTTTTGAAAAAATACGCTTCCCACAGACTGCTGGTACTTAAACAACAGAAGTCTCTGATAAGTAGTGAAGATGCTTTGAGATTACTCAGATGATGCATCAACATTTGTTGTATCCAGAGCAGCATAAAACATCGTTTTGCTCAAGAGAAGTATCTGTAAAAGGAAAAAAGAACAAATGTAGACCTAGAAGAACCATTCATTTATTTGAAAAGCAGTGGGAAGGTTATCTTTTCAACCAAATCTGAATATAAATGGCTTATTCAATAGGTATGTAACAGGACAAACAGAGAGAGAAATATGAAATGAGTATTGCTAGATGATGGAGTGCAGCTGAGCTGTGAGTATAGGAAGTTGTGTCCTCTGCTGTAATTTGTACATTTTTCTCTGCTACACTGCACACTGCCTCTACACTCCCAGTTCAAACCAAATTTTCAGCCCATTTTTCCTGGAAATAAATAATTAAATTTAGATGTCTGATGAGAATGTGAAGACAGCTTCATTGTAAGAAACCCCACAGCTCCGCCTATCTCTATTCCAAATTCAACAGGCAGAGCCATAGCAAGTGTTTTGAGTCTTAACACATGTTCTGGATCCCTTATTCCCCAGTCTTCTTCCACATGCTAATAGATGATGCTTCTGGTCACCTTGCCATCACAGTTTTACAGCTTGTCTTCCTGGGTAGCAGCAGTAGCAGCCAGCAGAGCTGTAAGTTGCAAAGCTGAAGAGAAGTGTATTGTCTCAAGGATCCAAAAATACTGTTGGGCTTTTCGTGATGGCTTGCTATCCTAGGATTGGTAGAAAACAACTGTTTTAACTATCCATTGAATATATAACACTATTTCTCATGTGTTTTTTTAGTGAGAAGGGAGTGTCTTCCTTTATAAAGAGGTCATGTAATTCATCCCTTGTTTAACATTGCATTGAGTTATTTCCTTTATCTTAGCAATGCTGCGAGCTTGGAATATGCTTGACATGCATTGTATTTGCAGTTGAGTAATCTTGAGTTAAGCTTTATTTATTTATTTTTTTATATAGTAGATTAATTACTCCAATTATTCTTCTTGAAGGCTGCAGTTACATAACATGTAGACTACTGGCCTGGGTTGTATGAGTTTGTTATTATGTAAGATACAGTAAATAAATCATAATTTTGATGAAAGGTTAGTGTGATTTTACATGCTGAACACACATTAAGAAACAAAATTAGCAACCAGGGTAAAATATTAACTGCTTGTAGATCATTCACAAGTCAGAGAATATAAATGAAGGCAAATTTTCTCAATTTTTGCTTCAGTGGGCAATAGAAATAGGTTTAGACTGTTGTATTTTTGAAAGGGGAAAACAGAATAAATACTCCTAGAATTCAGCAGAAGCTATAGGAAGTAAGGTATTTTGCTCCATAGTATGTTGCAATATGTGTAACATAAAATCTGGTAGTGATTCTCCTTCCCTCAGCATACTTTCCCTCTCTTCTGTATTCTCTGAGCAATAAGGAAGAGTAAAAAATGATATTTCTTAAGCACTTCCTGCTGACAAAAGTTAGCCTGGTGGTAGAGGTGGAAAAGAGTTCTCTCAAGACTATGCAAATCAAGATTGCTCTTAAATAAAAGAGATAGTTTCTTAAAGAGTTAGCAGGAAGAAAAAACCCCAGAAATCTCAAAACTCCCCAAAGTTTCCCAGACTGTCTTTAAGCCTGTGCAGAATGTCAGACTCCTGTAAAGGCAGGTTGCTTCTAGACTGGCAGCATCTGACCTCAGCACAGAGAGGTTCAAAATCTGTGCCTCTGAGCAGGGACAAACTCTGCCAGAGTGTGGGTGGGGAAGTGCTGCCACTTAAAACCTGGCCTAGCTTTAGACCATTTGGATTCCAAATGGAGTTGGAGCCAAATGTGGTAACAAAGAAAAATATGCTGGAAGAGAACAACCCTTCCTAGCAAAATATTTTATGGAAGCTGCCCCTGAGGACTTACCCAGAACTGCACAGCATATGGAAAAGACTTGCGTCTGTACTTGAAAACAAGAACTTAAACTAACGTCTGTGAGCACAAAAGTAATGAATGTATCGGACTACCCTTATTTAACTGCCTGTCTCCTCCAGTCACATGTAAATCCTGTCTAAATGAGAGTCTGTCTCTCCTAATGATAATGTGGAAGCTGTGATTATCTGAGGTGTAGAAGTGAACGGTATCATAAGGAGAACAGATGGCAGGCAGTTCTGAGTGGGGATATGGCTGGCTGCGCTGTGGTGAAGCTACCTGCAGCAGCTTAAGCTGTTATCTTTCCTGGCTGACTGTATTGCCTCCTAGCTGGAGGTGATTGCCCTTCTTTGCGGAGTTGGCAGGATGGAGTGTGTGAACACTTGGTGGCTCTGTCACCCAATGCTACAGGGACAGGCAGGTTCTTTTAAGGATCTTTGGTAGAATGAGGACTGGCTACAGGGTTGTAGTAACAATTAGAGCTTTATTATTACATAAAATATTTAATTATCAGGATAGCTGATTGTTAGCTACTATTTCTAGCATTTAGTGTTAGTGTAGCTTATTGTTGCACAACGTTTTTGTCATCATACTTTCAATTATGCAAAATTTCTAGTAATCAGTATAGCTTTCTTACTATCTAGAGTTACCCAGACTTTTAGTCACCTCAGCCCTCTACAGATCGGGTCAAATTCTTAATAATCAGTACATGATACAATAATCATAGTCTAGACTCAGACCTTACCCAAAAGAACATGAGTCACTCACTCAGTCTTCGGAGGAAGACGACAACGGTGGATGTGTCCCAGACCCCTGCAGCAGGACTTGCATCTGCTTGATTTTATAGGCAATATCTCATGCGCTGTTACACTTCCCTGTTCCGTAACGAGTGTCACCACGTTCTGGCAGCAATGCTTGGTGGGCAAATGGTCTTGTCACAATGGTGATGGGGGATCTGACTATTGCTATAACAGAGGTCATCACCTCTTGGTGATAACCACAGTGTTGAAAAGGGGGAGAGAGAATGAGGTGATATGTGATCAGCACGCTTACATTTTATGGCCATTTGTCTTAGGAAATGGTGTTGAAACAGGGCATACTGGTCACATGGCTCCAGTGGAAAGTCTCAGTGTAAATGCATCTTCCTAAGCAAAAATCACACACTATGCTAAAACAGTTGAAGTGTGTACATATATCACTGTCACCTCTGAGAGGGAGACAATAACCCACAGCAGAAGGTAGCAAATGTTACCTTACTTATTGCTTCAGCTGTGAATGCGTGTCCATGACCAGGGAGACCTGGATGTCGGAGATAAAGTTCCCACTCAGTTCTCCAGACCCCTAGGGTCTGTGATATACGTAATTTCACTTTCTTGGAGAAAGTCCATGTAGTCGGTAACTTTTATGTTATATTAAGCATAAATTCTCCAGAGAAATGGCATTGGTCTTTTCTAGGAATGTGCTTATGTTAGCACAGGACTGAAGGGAAGTCAAAAACACCTGTTCAACAAAGCTGTCAGGGAGGAAGGGCAAGAAATACCAGGATGATCCCTTGCCATAGTACTTGCTATAGTCTCAGACAATTGAGCACCAACGTGCTCTTCATGGGGAGACTCCAATGTTGTTCTCATGCCATCAAGAATGACTCAAGGCTTATATTGGTGGCAAATGCTCATCCGAGCTTATTGGAAGAAGTGCATGGTAGTGCATGGTCCTCATGACAATGCATTAATCACAACCAGTGGCAAAATGTCTTCTGGACCAAGCATTTTGTGATCTATGATATCTTTGTAAACAGTGATCTAAACAAATCACTTACGTAAGAACAAACGCTTCATCACGTTGCCTTTGTATCTCAAGCCATCTTGTTCCTCATGCCTCACCTGGGTATGTCTTTTCACCCACACATTGCAGTCATAAACTAATTGCTATAATTTGCTTTTCTGACGTGAGGTCTTAATAGCACATTTAAGCCCTGATAGCAGTTCATCTGTCGGCTGCAGCTTCTGTGAGGTCAGTGCTTGAGAAAATTCTTTCTGTGAGTAATATATGGCTGGACGAGTGCCTCAGCAGTGCCTACACCCCTAGGTAAGCACATCTTTACAGCTCACAGCAGAAGCTATTCCTATCTCTGTATTGGAAGAGCCTGCCTACTGTGATTGCAGCCTGCTCTCACTGTCTCTGTGACTCTTCACAGCCTGTCAGTTTTTCTATTGACACTTTTTCAGTTCATCACAACCTCTCTCTTTTCTGTGGGCTTGCTTCCATAAGAGTAAAGTGCTTAGGCTGCCTCGAACGAGCAAGTGGTACGTTAACTCCTCCGAAGCTGTGTGTTTGAGTCTGTGTCCATGTTCACTTCGTTAGCAGTTCCTTTTTATCCTTCTTCGGTTTACCTTCACATGTTCACACACACAGCAATACGGAACTGAACAGGGAAACGGTCTCCACTGCGACGGAGACCGGCTCCAGGGCAGGTAAGACTGCGCTGGGAGACGGGATCTGTAGCTAAAAAGGCCGACGGAAAGCTCTTTTTGGGGCTTTTTTGACGCCGGGCAAAGCCTCCTCCTCGTGCTGGGGGCTGACAGCTGGTGGGCGGGCTGCTGAC